>JARKHS020005822.1:0-17500 GCA_030143305.2 Amblyomma americanum | reverse complement strand
TAGTGCGGGAGATTAACATGACCTTGTATTTATTAGTGTTTAGCTGCCTGCACCATGTCTGATACGCGATTAAGGTCATCATGAAGGAATGAATTGTCTGAATCATTGTTTACTTTAAGAATAATGACGCTATCATTTGCAAATAAACGTGAGTTGATGAGCTATTGATAAAAATGAGGAATAATAACGGGGCAAGTCCTATATGGTGTCATATATACAAACTGACCCCTGAGGAATTCCGGAATCCACTTGCGTCGAGGGCAAAGCGCTACCATTAATAACTACTAACTCAGCACGTGAACTTAGGAAGGCAAACATCCGATTAAACATGTTCAGGTCAATACTTATGTATGGGTAAGGTGTACTTAACTTGATCAAAGGCTTCAGAGTTCTAAGTCACAAAAAAATGCAGTCAGTGACAAACCCTAAGTCCATGTTAGTATGCATAGCTCTTAATTGAGAACAGCTGCCCGGTATCGCAAGAAAAACATTTACGAAACCCATGCCGACACACGTCATATCCGATCCACGGTGGCTTCTTCACAATTAGGCGAACCTTTTCATCCAACCCTCGTGAACGAACTTTTGATCACTTTCACTACAGAAAACTACACCCAGTTTGGCATCGGTTGCAGCGCCCAAAAGCCGATTTCAAGCTCTGAGCATGTTTACGAAAGCAGTTTTATTTTTAGGCAAACCAAAGCGGCTAGAATGAGGAACGGCACTTGCTTCGCATGCTGCCCATTTTGGCGTGAGTGAAGCCGTCGTAAGCGCGCAGCGACCAATAGCGTATTCGTTCGAAGCGGCTAACCAGACGCCATCACCAGGCTGCACACTCTGTCTATATTGGGAAATGTTCTTGGCTTTTTCCTGCCGCCCGGAGTACACGCGCAGTACATACCGCTTCGTGTTCCCGACACATAACTGCACGCCGCTAACAAACCCTGCACGCGTGACTACAAACCCGCGGAGAACTCGACGTGTGGCTCGCAGGCTTCGCATTCTGCCGCCATAAAGATGCGTCGTCGCACACAACATATCCAGCGGGGCCGGCCCTCGCGGTTTGCAGAGCTCGAATCATCCAAGTGTGATTCGCTAAGGTAAAATTTCTCCGGCTAGAGCTTCATCGGCGGGAGCAACAAGATTTATGTTAACAAAGTCACCTTCGCGAAACGCAAATAGCAGTAAACCCGGCGCCAAAGCTTTCTTGTTTTGCCGGAACGTCGCTTTCAGCCGACTCTTACGCTCAAGTGCCTCCAGGCCTCTGACATATGTGCGTTGCGGACTGTGACATAATACTGCAAGTGTCCGTAGTTTACTGCACCCCCTTAACACCTCCGGTATGCGCTTATGCAACTGTTAAACGTAGACGTTAAAAAGCATTCTACCCAGACCAAGACAAATATTGCAACGCCTCCAAAACGCTCTCTCGGAGATATATTCTCCCATGTTCGATACCGTGTGCATTTTCTAAAACAACTCCCGCTCTGAAGAAAATGCTCAAGCGGGCAATGCAAGTCGCATTTATGTGGCGCCGTATGAGGAGCGACTCAAGATCAGATTAAGCAACCACTGGGCATTTGGATGTTTTTGGGGAAATATAGCCTGTTCTGAAAGCGGGATAACATTTTCAGTGCATGGGTTCAGGGTCACTGTCTCAGGAAAAAGAGGGGCCACGTAGAGCCCACCCCTCCCTGGTTAGTTCACTCCGAAAGACACGTGGATCCTCAAGCGCTGGACGTCACAGTTTTTCCTCTCTGAATGGCTACAGGCTCCATCGAAGTGGACATTGCAGCAAAAGGCTGAAAACGAGGATGGCATGCGGGGCACGCAGGCACCGAAATGTGGTCGTGTGCCGCATTCTTGATACTTTCTGCGTTCGCTTCTCTGTGGCTTTGTCTTTGAGTCTCTTTGGGGGCTTCCGGTACTGATCGACGGAGCAGTGCGGATTTCTGCAATGAGTTGTCCAGATTTCTTCAGAGGAAAACAAAAACGAAAAGGTGCCCCACATTTTACTACCTAGGTTTGTTTTATTGTTTGCTTGTATATTTACTTTCATTTAGTTATTAGCTTCCTTTACCTAGCAGCATCGGAGGCTTTGCGCAATGCACGTCGCTAGATTACATGCACCCGTGGACAAAGGAAATACTCTTTTTTGTTATTTCGAACCACACTTCCGCTCCCAAGTGACAAAGTCACTCTCTGGTGCTGAGGATACTATTTCAAAAATAGGTCGAAGCCGAAAGGAAAATCGACGTATTCTTCTACACCACCGCTGTTGAAGTTGAAAGCCGGAAGGGTGGGCGTTCTCTCAGCACACACAGGTCGAAGCAGGGTGAAAGAGCCTTGAGATATTGCAAGTAGTCATCGATCACTCGCAAAGTACGAGTGAGGAGCCTACTTCGCGCCTAGTAGCCTCACTATGGGCGCACGATTCGCTTAATTCATTTTCAAGTAAGATGCGGATGTCAAAACAAAGGGAACTAGGCGTTCCCTTTCACGTGGCTCTGAACTCTATGTGAACGAGAAGCATGAGTCGACGCATTGCCCTGCGAGAAGCGCATCGCGTGTATTCTTTCCGAACGGCCCGCACCGCAGCGGCAATCGGGATGGAGTGGCTGCCACCGTGACACGCACTGCGCGTGAATGATTGCTGCGTCCGTTACGGCGCGGCCACGGTCAGCCGCCTGGTTCGGATCTGCGCGGCGGCGAAGGAGGAGGGACCTCTGCGCCGACGGAGCTGCAGGGCCCGGAGGAGGCAGCCATGGAGAGGCGGCGGCCACCGCGAGTCGACGACGTCGCTCCCCGCCGTTTTCCACTGCGAAAGATCACCAGGGACAGTTCTCACCCGGGAGTCCATCGCCGCGCGCGACGCCCTTTGTGGCGGCGTGCGCTGGGGAAGGAGGAAGCCGCTTCCCCTTTCCCACGTGCAGGAATAGCCCGCCAGCTCCGCTGCTCACCGCCCGGCAGCCAGCCAGCCTGCTCGATGAGAACGGCGTGCGCGTGTGATTCCATGAGCGCGCCGGTGTGAGAGTTTTCACACCGCACGCCGCGATTCAGTGCCCTTTTCTTTTTGTCATTTTTTCTCTTTTGATTTCTGACAGGTTTCCGCGGGTCGCGGTGACGGCGCGCGGCCGCTTTGGCAGCGGTCGTGCGACTCCCGTCCGCTTTCTTTCCGGCCCTGACCGTTCTCGCTAGCCACTTCACGGCTGTTCGCGGGCGCCGCGTTTTTTGTGCGCCAGCGCACCCCCCCCCCCCCCCCTTTTTTTTTAATACGCAGTGCCGTTCCCGCCTTCCCTGTGACAGCGAGTTTCCGTGCACTCGGCTAGTGACGAGGCAGTTTTCAGAACTGCGCACTGAAATCGTCCCGCCATCGGTCATGTAGAAGGTGTCAAGGTGACCGACTGGGAAAGGATGGCGGGCTAAAACAATAAGACGCGCGTTGCGGGGTTTTTAATCACCGCCGACTCAAGAGATTGGGCTCTGCGTGCTCACTGACAGAAGCACCTTTTTTTTTCAACTCCAAAACTGGCTCACCACTTGACGCTCTACTGACCTGCCCAATTAAATCAGCCCGTGAACCCGCCAACGCATTATTAAATGCCTACAGGCCTCAACATGCCAGTGGTGAGAGCACCGCGTGACTTGTCGGCTCAGACAGGGCCTCAGTTACGGCAAGGCGCCAACAACGGCGTGATCGAAACAATGCCGTCTTTGTCGCTACTCTATTCGGTGTCTTCCTTGCGGTTTAGCGCATCGCCGGGCAATAAAGTTTTGGCCAAGTGAACGCCAGCTCCGCTACACTGAGTGAAGAGGGTGCATTCTGTTAAAAGTCTACGAAAATGCCCGCACTACGACAGAAAAGTTCGCTCGCAAACCCACGACACAGGCTTCATTCCTGTGTTCAGAACCTGCGAACACACTTTGTAAGTTACCTTTATTAAGCAGTTAATTGACAATCTGCTTATTACGGCGCCAGAAATGCCGATGCACGCCCATCATGACTATATGGCACGTCTGATTTTAAAAGGAGCTGAAATGATTGCTAAAACAATATGCATATCTTTCAGCACATTGTACGTCTCCCCATACAGAAGTCACAAAGTTGCTAGGAAAGAACGATTCAATCGGTGACATTTTGTTGCTCAAACAAAACGCAGTCGCAACCTACGTACGCTCCAAGAACCCTATTTTGTTAACATTTCATTTCATCAGCCTCTGTTTCGTCCTCTGTCGTCGGTTGCGGTTTCGCGGTAACGTATGCGCCGTGGTGGACGACCTCAATGACAGAGGGCCTAAAGAACGGAAAACTAAAGGTTAAAAAACCCGGCCCCGAGAACCCGTCGCACAGTACCGCGTTTGCAGTATTTAATGCCCTCAGTGCCCACTCAATGCAAGTAAAGTGTACCCGCGTAGTATGGTGTATGGGGTTTAACGTCCCTTGACATCGCATATTATACGGACACCCTGCATTTCGCATCCATCGAAGCCGGCCCCCTGCGGCCGAGATCGAACCTGAGTCCTCGGGCTCAGCAGCCGAAGACGCTAAACACTGAGCCACTGTGGCGTATAGCAAGTAAAGTGTACCGTATCACCCTTGCCCACAGTTATAAATTTGTGCGCAGATATTCCAATCTTGTATCTTCGGTCAACACTGTCACAGCGTCTGCTCTGTTTTTACGCGCGTACTCGAATCTCTATTCCCAGCGACACATGCGAGCCGACATGCTGTGAGGGGTGAACTGATTTTTTTCGAGAAGTTTGAATCAGGAAAGGAATACCGGAAATCGGCACTGATTCTCGAGACCTGCGCGGCCGTCCATCCGAACGGGGCAGGAGCGCGGCTGCCGCCGCGTGACGCGCACGCGAGCGGCGCTCACCCTCGCTGCCGATGGCGAGATAGTGGGCGCGTCGCCGCG
The DNA here is from genome assembly GCA_030143305.2 of Amblyomma americanum. Classification (NCBI taxonomy): domain Eukaryota; kingdom Metazoa; phylum Arthropoda; class Arachnida; order Ixodida; family Ixodidae; genus Amblyomma; species Amblyomma americanum. The sequence continues at coordinate 12,581 of JARKHS020005822.1, read as the reverse complement.
GGCGACCACAGCGTGGGACTGGGCCGGTCGACACGCGCCTCTAATCAGACGGCCGCTTATTAGGGCCCGACCCCTCGTTTGCGCTTTCTGGGCCGCGACCACCTCGCCGGCCCCCTCTCCCTATTCCTCGCAGATATCTGGCCGCGAAGGGGAAGGGGCGGGGGGTCAGAGGGAGAGTACGCATTGATGCCGCCGTACATCACCGAGGGGGAATGATGTTGGCCGACTTTCACATGGGGCCCTTTGTGCAGCGCTGCCGTCGGTTACACGGTTACACGTTTTTTTGCCCCGAACGCGACTCTGCCGCCGCCGGCGCTCGCGTAGCGCTGAGAGGCAGGGCGCACAAAAGTGGCCGCGCCGGGAAGAGGGGGGAGACCGCGCTCCCGGTGGGAAGTGGCTTCCTTTTGTGCCCCGCGGGAAACGGGATACGGCGCTAACGACGGTGCTTAGAGCAGAGGGGGACACGCGGAGGAGAGAAGGAAGCTCCGAGCCCGCTCAGGGCGACGCGGAATTCCGGAAAAGAGGGAGAGGCCGCAGTGGAAAAGGGGACCGCGCACTGGCGCAAAGTGTGGCAAGCGAGTACATCACCGGTTTAGCGCTGTGAAGGGGAAGAAAAAAAGTATATTCTATTACGCCGTGTCACGTGGGAAAGCTCATCTGCGAGTGCGGGATGTGGTGGCGTTTCGAAAGACCTTTTTTTCCGGTCAGGGAGTGAACGGAAGGCGGAACCTAGCCGTCTTTTTCTTTCCTTCCTTTTTTCCCCCTCAACGTAAACCGTACGTTTGTGATGGAAAACTTGAGCATGCCCAACCGTCACTTCGGCTCGCCTGTACGCTAATTAATCAGCAGCGGATGAGAACGGCGTTCAGCGACGAGCCTCACAGAGAGCTCTCGCATTTACTGCTTTATTTGATTTCACTACTCTAGTTACACTCATGGTGTTCGCGAAGAAGGAATAAACAGAACAATAGTCCTGCCCGCTAAACGACAACGGAAGAGAAACTGCTTCAATTGCGACGAAGAAGATGACATTAACACTTGTCAGCCGCGCTCACAACAACGACGACTGGCACGACAACCTGGTGCAAAGGACGGGCTTCAATGTTTCACTGTCCTGCAACAATAACGTGATGACGAGCAATTCAGCCTTTCAGTCCCGAAACGAAACCACTTCGCAGCATTTGCAGTACAGGCTGTCTTGCCATGGGTGGTGTATACGGAGCCGCACGTGTTCATAATGGGTGGAAACGGTTCAAATCAACTCTGTGTGTGTCGATGCGAGACCGAATTCAGACACCAGGGAAGAGGCGCGCCTTTTCTGCTCCGCACAATCCGTTATTTTGTAGCGAAAGCTACACTGGCCACGAACTTGCGATTTCGCTGTGGCGGTGCTCCGCGGAGGCACAGAGACAGACCTTCAGCCGTTGCCGAGCAACCGCTGCAGCAGGGCGGACGCCGCGCGCTCGCCGCGCCATCTGACATGACGTCATACCGCGCGCCTCGCCGCGGAGCCACCCTCGCCCGCCCTTACCCTTACCCGCTCTTACGTGCTCAACCGCTAACCAACGTATTCGGTGGTTGCATCTATGGAACCACTGAGACCCCTGCACACTCACTGAATAAAAAAACAAACCTGTGTCGAGGCTGGGAATCGAACCAGGGCGTTTGGCGTTTCAGGCGGAGACGCTGCCACTCAGCCACGACGGCTCTTTTTTTCTTCTCGTTATTGCATGGAAATAGTGCCGAAAACAAAAGTCTAATCACGCTTGCGCCACAAAACGCCGGGCCACCTTACCCCTGCATGACGGCCCAAGGATTAATCGTGCAATAAAGGCGCATCTAGTGAATGCACGGGTTTCATATATGAACTCTTCCAATCCATAAGTCGCCGCGCTTTCGCTACTATATCCTGGCCTAACAGAGCTAGGCCATCCGCAATTTTTTGTACTACTACTACTACTACTACTACTACTACTACTACTACTACTACTACTACTACTACAACGGCTACTTCTCATGCAAGCACTTAGCATTGTGCACAAGAGCTATAGTCGAGCGAGCCAGGAAGCAGCTTCAGCAAATCGTCTTTGAAGTCGACTTACGTTTTACTGTACGAGCCCAACAGAAAAACAGCCAAGGGGGAGCCGCATACCCAGGAATCTGGGGCATCGGAAGTTGACGCCTTTCAATCGCTTTCTCAGAACGGCCTTGTATTTCAAAGGGCTGCCTTTCTTAAAATTGTTTTCTTCGAAACAAAGTATTGCACCGGCTCAATGTCAACAAAATTAGAGAACGCACATCGCGTTATCGTTTCAAGAGACATGTAAACGAAAACACTGTGTTCCTTTAGGAGCCAAGAGCACTTTTATCACATTCCGCTATGCGGTGAAGCATCCTTGAGGTTTGACTGGAGATAGTTCACTTGATGTGCTCTCAAAAGCTGTTCGATATAGAACACGCAGCATCCCAGTGGGAGGTCTAAGGAATTTTATCAAATCCTAAACCAATTCGAACCAAAATTCGAGCAAAACCAAAACATACGCCTGCGTGGGTATGGGAGAAGGTGCGCGACAACAACCACCTTAAGCCCCTCGAAAACAGTACAGGAGGCGTTTATACATAAACAACAATATTTCGCAATCGTTTTCGACCTGAAAGGAGCGCCTGAAACAACTTGTTGATTCAATATTCTACGCAGACTCAGGAGGCAACAACGAGGGCTTAGTTGGTCACTGATCGTGCAGGGAACCGCGCTGTGCTGCTTACCACAAGACGAGAACCCACACGAATGAGCCATTAGAAAAACTAACCGCGTAACCGCAACGGATTTCATTACTCGGAGTAGAGCTCGTTTCTACGCACGAACGTTGATGTAATACCGATATGTAAGGTTACCAAAGAACAACAAAAAAAGCAAAAGAACCAGAGTGCTCCGTCCTCCAGTGATTCGTTATCCAAATATAAATTGATTCAATACTTACGCATTTCTTTCCCCGGCAGTCCTAATCTCACACGTTTCGATCAGTCCCCTTTCAGTTATTGCCTTGCCATCAGCTATGGACCACGGTGACACCACCCTAGCTCATAGAACGGCGTAAATTGAAATGACGGTGTTTTATCTGGATTTGCCTACAATAAGAGTTAGCAGAACATTCCGTACATTAAAATATGCTAAGCGGGGAAAGGAAGGTAGCTTTTGAAAACAGGTTAAGTTTATCTTCATTTAAAGCCAGTGCCGGCTACCCAAAAGGAGATAGGTGAAGGCTGGAGAGACTTGAGAAACGTACAAGGCAAGCAAAAAAAAAATAATAAGAAAGAATGACGGGCGATTTAGCGTGGTTAAGCCAAATGCGAATTACGTGCGCTTGCACTCCGGTTTTCGCTTATTTGGCTTCGATTCGAGGCACGGTTAGCAATGACAATGAGTTACCAGAACATTCAGTGTTAACAGAACAATGACAATGAGTTAACATGTGTGTTCTGAATTCATTGCGCACGGATGAGAGTGGATGAAGACGACGACATCCAAAGCACAGCGCGAGAGACAGGCAGTTAAACACGCGGAATGTTCGGCTGCGACGATGACGTAGTGCTCTAGTGCCGTGGCCAATGCTGTTCTGCACCTTGGGGCGCGAATCCCATCGTTATCAGCTAGGTTTTGCCTTTTAACAGTTCAAACATTTTTAAAATTGTGCGACTCACCTCTTCACGCTTCCAGTATAATATTTCTTAGTCAACCTTCCGCCTTTTTTAGTGCCGCCTGGTCTCGTTTTCATACTCCGCAGATATGTTACGTGCAGTCCCTCCTTGATCCCATAAATATTCATTTCACAGATGTCCGCCAAATGTATAAGAACTCATCATCTGTCCATATTGAATTCGATGACATTTTTCCATCGAATGCAAAGCTGCAGCCCTTCCTGCTTCTTCAGGGTCTGTTGCAGGGCCACCTAAGGTCCTTTCCCTCTCATGTTCTTATTGCTACCGATGCCTCGCAGGATCGCGAAAAGGCAGGTGTGGGAATTTTTTCCCCTTCACTGGATTGGTCTTTTTCTCTCCGTCTTCCTGACTTCACTCCAATTTTTCTGGCTGAATTATTAGCAGTAATCTTAGCCTTACGAAAATTGGAAATTACCGTTTCCCACGTCCTGGTTATGACAGACTCTCTGTCCATTTGCTCTTAATTATCCTCACCCACTGAATCTCGGGCATTACGCCTCTTTAAGTTCCTGATTCCGCTCCATCTAAATTCGGTAAGGTTGCTTTGGGTACCAGGTCACATGGGCTTTCACTTAAATGAGGTTGCAGATTCCTTAGCAAGAGCCTCTCTCTGCGGCCCAATTGGTACTGTCCTGCCAACGTGTGCATATATAGCTGCGGTGAGGTTTCGCAGCTACACAATATTTCAGGCATTTGCTGCCTCGACTCTTACATCATCTTCCGAATATCAGCATCTTCTGTGCCCTTGGAGTAGCAAAGCCTGGTGCTCCCGCAGACTAGAGGTCTCTTTCACGCGCTTGCGTTGCCGGGTTCCCCTTCTTAATTTCTACCTTCACAGATCTGGCCTGGCGGCTTCCCCATTGTGCCCTTTTCGTGCCGAACCTGAGACAATAGAACACTTCCTGCTGTTCTGCCGCCGCTTCTCTCATTTGAGGAAGCGCCTTTTGCAAATTCCATTTCATCAACTGGGCTTGCCTGTGTCTTCCGCGGTTGTTCTTTCCATAGGCGCTTCTTTGCTTGGACGAAGCGACAGGAGTGTGCGCTCTGCTGTGCAAAATTTCCTTCAAGAAACGCAGCGACTCCCATTCTAATTTCTTTTTCCCGCTCTCATTCAGTACGAAATTGAAACATTACAGCATTGTATACTATTATGCACATTAGGCCATTGTCCCGGCCTCGATCTCCAAGTTAACAGGACCCCTGTCCTTCCGTCTTCCAATCTATCAGCCTACATACTATTACCACTCCTTTTCCCGTCAAAACTTTTGCTGTATCCAGCAATTAACCGCCTGTGTCTTGGCCACTCCCCCGTAGTGGGTATGTGCCAGCAACGTCTGAGGCCTTCCTTCCTTCCTTCCGAAGCTGAACAGTTCGCGCCGGCGCGGGCTCGAAACTTGCAGTCAGGTTGCCCAAAGCCTGGTGGCAAGCGGTTTACTTGCCCACCTCGTCGTAGCGCACAGAACAAGGATTACGCCTGTCTATATCGGAGGCTGATTTCCCCACGCTACATGCAAAAACAATTTTTCTTCACTGTGGCTAGTTTTAGAAGCAAGGTTCGCCGCATAGCAACAGTGTGGGCAGTAGTAGCCTGTTTAATGACACCGCTCCTGACCACCGGCAGGTAGCTCGAGTGAACGACGACCCGGAATCTGGGGCATGGATACGACTGCCAGATGGCCGCGGTGGGGGTGCTAGTTAGAACGGCGTTATTTAAAATAGAAACTGCGTCAGGGACGGGACACAGAAAAGAGAGGCACAGGACGAGCGCAGTAGAGCAACTGGTTTATCGCCTCTTTTCTTCTTCAATAACAAAGCGCATGCACACCAAATACGCCATGCCATCAAACGCAAAATCAACTTGTCAAGCGGGGAAAGCCTAGTTCCTTACTGTACAAATTGATGGAAGCCTCACTTACTCATCTGTCAGGGTCCAATCCCGATTTCTGCGAGCCTTCAAGAATTTCGCGTTCATGTCGTTCCCTCGCGTCACCAATGATATATTTGTACGGCCGAAAAGCATCGTCCCTGCTTTTTGTGTACTGCCCTCTGCGCAGTTTTTACGCCTAAAGGATATGACTGAACTCACAGTGGGGTTACATGCGAGAATTCGCAAACGCACGCCACCATAATATTTGCGACTTCTATCGGTACATTTGAATGCGCAGCTCTTAAGACAATGGTCACCAATGAGCGAGGAAATGTAGACCTTTCGTGATTTTCACTGGGTACCCAGCTGGAAGCCAGGTTTCAGGCACGTTCTGCGTTCTTTCACCTGCTTTCCTGCGCAACCATGCAGCTGGGGCATGAGTGATGCGTAGAGTCAAGATAACGTATTTAAATTTCCGCGTGTTCAGAAAGACCCTCCACCCCCCACCCCCCAAACCAAAAAAATATATAAAGAAGAACCGGACGTCAAAACCCCTTTATACAGAGAGAGGAGAGAACGACTTTGTTCCAAGGACTGCTCGCTATGAGCCACTCGTAATGCATGGTCGCAGATGGATATTTCACGTGTGCCTTCGGCTGACCCTGTGCGGTTCGTGTGCAGATGAACGTATTTTGATCCGCTTCTCCTTTTATGATCAGAGACACGTGCCGAAAAGCTGTGTATGAAAGCATCTTCTACCATATCTTTACTGTCGTTCTTGTTTTACATACCTTGCTGTGAAGAAACTGCTGCGTTGACCTCTTCACATGGCATTTATCAGTTCGAATTAAAAATATTTTCCAGCCTAAACAGTACGTGTGGCCAGGTTTAAACAAATCCAATTGGTAACGGAAAGCTAACGAAGAACACCAATGGGTAATTTTTTACAGGCATGTAGAAAATTTGCTAAAAACTGCAAAAATAGTTGGGAACTGTAATATTAAAGCATCACGACTTGTTAAACTAACATCCTAGGGATCGTAAAATCATCTTGAGTTTGGAGTATGCACATGGCAAAAAATTTCAGAAAAAAAAAGACTTCCGAACAGTTGGTAAAATCCGTAAACAAGAAAATGGCGGAGCAAGTGGTACCAAGTTCTCTATTTTGTGAAATATAATTTCCTACGTCCTAGCGAGACTAAGAATTTTTTATTCGCCTGAAACGAAGAAATCAGCGGTGCGAAGAACACACTGTGAGAAAAAGCTGCGAGTTGTAATGCGCACAGTTCTACAGCGCATTACACACACACACACACACACACACACACACACACACACACACACACACACACACACACACACACACACACACACACACACACACACACACACACACACACACACACACACACACACACACACACACACACACACACACACACACACACACACACACACACACACACACACACACACACACACACACACACACACACACACACACACACACACACACACACACACACACACACACACACACACACACACACACACACACACACACACACACACACACACACACACACACACACACACACACACACACACACACACACACACACACACACACACACACACACACACACACACACACACACACACACACACACACACACACACACACACACACACACACACACACACACACACACACACACACACACACACACACACACACACACACACACACACACACACACACACACACACACACACACACACACACACACACACACACACACACACACACACACACACACACACACACACACACACACACACACACACACACACACACACACACACACACACACACACACACACACACACACACACACACACACACACACACACACACACACACACACACACACACACACACACACACACACACACACACACACACACACACACACACACACACACACACACACACACACACACACACACACACACACACACACACACACACACACACACACACACACACACACACACACACACACACACACACACACACACACACACACACACACACACACACACACACACACACACACACACACACACACACACACACACACACACACACACACACACACACACACACACACACACACACACACACACACACACACACACACACACACACACACACACACACACACACACACACACACACACACACACACACACACACACACACACACACACACACACACACACACACACACACACACACACACACACACACACACACACACACACACACACACACACACACACACACACACACACACACACACACACACACACACACACACACACACACACACACACACACACACACACACACACACACACACACACACACACACACACACACACACACACACACACACACACACACACACACACACACACACACACACACACACACACACACACACACACACACACACACACACACACACACACACACACACACACACACACACACACACACACACACACACACACACACACACACACACACACACACACACACACACACACACACACACACACACACACACACACACACACACACACACACACACACACACACACACACACACACACACACACACACACACACACACACACACACACACACACAGCACGCACACACACACACACGCACGCACGCACGCACGCACGCACGCACGCACACATATATATTGTGCGAAAATACGTGTGCCTTCGAAAGCATGCAGGCAAAGCAACCGTCGAAAGAGCCAAATTTTGTCGACCCACAGCGCCAGGGGTAATCGCATTTTGGAAATTCTAAAAACTGATATGGTTATTACTAACGACGAGCTACAAATCTCTTATTGCAATAAGGTGACTAACTCTGCAGTTAAAAAGTTAACTATTAAAATTTAGTTAACCAATTACTACTTAAGACGATTCACCAGTTTTCTGGTGTCCGCCAACACCGGTAATACTCCGCCACAAGAGCCATATTTTTACCCCCAAAATGTTGGAAAGTGTTAGCTGAAACTCCTGGTATATATAAAGTGTCAATAATGTATCTAAAAACTTGATGGATATAATGTCCAGCTGTAGCTGCACAAGTGTTATAAAGCTGCCTACAAAAATCACTTCCCACGCCGAATATGCCCTTAATTAATGTTTTACTCATTTTTCATCCATTGATGTCCAATTGGGTGTGATATGTCTTGTGACACTATACCCACCATCGTCCATTCTTTATTTTTTTTTTGCGTCATCTGAAAAATAAAAGTCTCCTGGTATTACACCCAATAATTTTACAGGAAAATTAATGATGAAACAGTAAACCGTTTCTTATGCATGATTTAAAAAGTTCATTGGTCGGACGTCAGACCACGTTGCGGCTGAGAAGTCGGGGGAACTAAAGGTTATCGGAAAGTAATTGTGGTACGCAGGTGCAAACAGACCATGAACACGAATGTAAAGGCGTAATAGCTGCGAACATTTTTAACTGACGATCGTTTGTCTCATTATGCCTCAAAGTGACCACAACTTCTCTCGTGCGCCAGAGGTCTTGCAATATCAAGCTCTCGATGTGAGGGAAGCGGACTTTTGCTGTGTGCTGTCTTTTCTTGTAGCCAGCGCAAAGGCCGAAAAAGTGCTCTATATGATCGGCATCCTGAACAGAAAAAAACCGTCCTGCAGTTGCGAGCGCAGCCAAATGTAGGTATGCTTTTTATATTAGAGCAAAAATTTTCTGTACATGCGATGCGTTTTGGCGCTGGTTCTTCAGTAAAGTTTTTACATATACAGCAGTACTGCCCATTTGGTTTAGGATTAGGGGGTTTAACGTCACAAAGCGATTGAGGCCATGAGGGACATCGTAGAGAAGGGCTCCGGGTAATTTTCACCACATGGGGATCTTTAACGTACACTGACATCGCACAGTACACGGTCCTTCAGCGTTTCGCTCCGTCAAAATGCGACCACCACGGCCGGGATCCAACCCGCGTATTTCGGGTCAGCAGCCAAGCCCCATAACCACTGAGCCACCCTGCCCATTTGTGCATCTGAAGACTTCTTACTTGTACCTTGTAAATGAAGGAACAAAACGCCCTGAAACGCCCAATCTCTTGTATCACAAAACGAAAACTCCAATAGCGTCGAATTTTCTAAAAAAAATTAGACATAAATAACGCACAATGTCTTCCTAATTTACCCTACTAGAAGCGCTGAAAACACATTTCTAGTTATGAGATGTGTCTTAGTATAGGGCTCCGGATTAATTTCTACTACCTATTAATGCGCACTTCAGTTTTACTGCACGGGAATTTCGCTTTCTTCAACGGCCAGCCGGGAGCGAATCAGCCACTTCGCGCTCAGTTATAGGGAAACAGTGCCGTGGCCACCCAACACCGCGACGAGCCCTTTTGGAGACCAAGTTCCTTCGGCGCCAGTGTCATAGGCGCATTGGTATTCCTTCAAATAAACAGAATTATGGCGGTTTCGTTACTCTCTCTCTCTAACAAATGGGTGGAGTTTTGTCGATGCCGACGCTGCGTACAGCAAAAGACGTGAATAACCAAGCAGTTTACGTCGCGAGATTTCACGTTGAACATAGATGGTGCAAATAGATTCCAGCTTGGGATTTCACGCACGTCGAAGCTGTTCCGACCACTTCGGTCAGGGCGGCCACAGGAATGCGTGTGGATATGTATGTGAATTGAAGCATAAATGGTGAAGACGCTAAGAGAGCTAGCATGCCACACTATATATATATATATATATATATATATATATATATATATATATATATATATATATATATATATATATAATGCTGCAACACGCTGCCGCAAGCATTCCACGTCTCACAGGTCTCAGCAATAATGACTACTTGAAGTGTCGCTAGGCGAACACTTTTAGCTTTTGAACTCAGAGAGCAAACTAGTTTTATTCGGAAACCTAAACGATGGGCACAGACAGACGTCGTGATGGAAAGCCGCGGGTATATTTTTACTACTGGAGTTCTTCAGCGTCCGCCGAAATACGCGTCCCCCAGCCGCTTCTCATTTGCTGGGGATGAATAGCAGCCCCTGAGGCCGGTTTTGGGGCTTTTGGTCACATTCTCTGCAGCAAAGAGCCGCACCTGCTGAGCAAGCTGACGCGTGATCAGAATCTTGAAACTGTGTACCCGCAATAGCAGACGCTGGGCCACACTTTGTATCGGCTCTTCTCGAACATTAATTCAGATAGTTAAGCTATATTTCACGGCAAAGCCTGTCGGTGAGGGACGTGCATGACGTGGCCGAGCGGTGCAACTCGCCCCTGCGCTATTCACACGGGCAGCCGGGAGCCGAAGAAAACATCGCTGCTGCCGCACATATCGCCGGCGAAAACAGCGCACGCTGCGGCGGGCACTCCTGAGAGCACGAACAGCGGAACTAATCGTGTTGTTACCCTTAGAAGACAAGGAAGCCCGGGATGCAAGGGAACAAGGACCAGAGATCAAAGCGCAAAATGCCGTAGTGGGTCCATTCCCTATGTCGGGAACGGAGAGCGAGCTGTCCAGGTCAGTGTACTTCGCCTCGTTGGAGGGAAAAAAACTGTGGCTGTATTTCGCGTTGTCGTACGCGCCAAACGCAAGACTTGCTTGGAAACAACCAGCACACCAGCACAACAATAGCGGCCCCGAACCCCCATCCAACAACGCAGACTGTTCTGGTGTTAGGGAATGTGGGGCAAAATGTGACAAGAATTCGCAAATCATCGCCTTCTTTTTTCTTCAGAACAATCAACAAATAAATACTACAGAACATTTCACTACAGCTATGACGTAGTGCTCAGAAAATATGAAAAGGCCAGCTGAAGCGGCGCACAGTGAAATTTTACATCAGAAAGTTAGGAATCTCGCAACTTTCCCCTACCCCCAGGGCAATAGGGGATAGTGAAAGAGCAAAATGAGCCGCTCTTCCATGTTCACGCATCACTAAGTCTTGCATTGAACGCGCACGAAGTTGGCTCTCTGGATACTAACGCAATGTTGTGCGCCTATCCTCATGACAAACACTATATAGGAAGAACCCATCATTGTTTGCTGCATGACCCGCTACTGATAGTTCTGGAGTTAGGATTTCTGTATACGGCCCATGACTACGCTATGTTTTGAATTTCCTGCCTTCTTCGTAGTTTCTTCTGCTGTTTTAATGTCACAGCTGTAGCACTTTCGAGTCGGCTCTGTCGAACGGACACATGACTTGGTTCGATTCGCGGTACGCAACTACGAGCATTCGTACGTTATTGCCAGTCAGACCAAACAGAGCTGGCTTCATTGTGAGATTGCATTGTAAAAGTCACCTTTCTTGGTCGCTGGAAAGATTGTGGTGCTTAGGAAGGAAAGAACTGTGTAGTTCCTGCCCTTCATATTCCATTCTTTTTTACTCTTCTGTATTGGGCGTGTTTAGATGCACAGAAACACTCGGTGTCACAGCTAGCAGAGTTTTCTTAATTTTTCTTAATTGTACGTTCGGACCATCCAAGAGAGCGATAAAATAAGGGCAGATGTTTGGAGTAAGCACCAAACCATTATATTTCTTTAGGCCGCGCAGAACTCTACGATGTCGTGTTTTGCCATACGTGTAGCCTGCTACTAAAATACTTTCCTCATAGGAACGCGCGGCTCAAATTTCTCAAACGCTGCATTAGATACGAGGAATAATGCCCAATTTTAACAAACAAATATTTCAGTTAATGGTGGACGTTTGGTCGGTTCAGTGGCGCAATACCGAAAAATGTTGCGTGCAAAAATTCGCATGGTTAGGGCGCTCGGCTACTGATCCAGAGTTTCCGGGCTCGAACACGGCCGTGGCGGCTGCGTTTTTATGGAGGCAAAACGCTAAGGCGCCCGCGTGCTGTGCGATGTCAGAACACGTTAAATATC
>JARKHS020005821.1:0-42510 GCA_030143305.2 Amblyomma americanum | reverse complement strand
ATTATTATTATTATTATTACTAAGAAAAGGTTCACTAAAGCGCCCAATTAGTGACAAATATATACATAACTCTTCCAGAGGCACCCATAATACACATCGCGTACTCAATGGAGACAAAAGCGAAGACACAAAGCGAAGGGTGCCCGCCCTTGAGTGCCTTCTTTTCCGTCCCCGCTGAGTACGCGCAGTTTAATGGCATACCAACTCACCAAAGCATCTGCTCCATGGAGGAAGCAAACCTCGGGAAATGCCCTTGTTATCTGAGCTGCACGCCAAAAAGTGTGCCGGAAGTCACGCGATTTCGCAAGGACTATCGGGTGTCAACAGCCAACAGTAACGCTGGACGCAGCGGCGTCGTCTGCTGCATTGCCAAATGTTCATGCCCAAGCGCGCTGAATCTGCGGCCAAGTAGGGGGGACGCAGGAGGGAGCCGGGTTCAAAAAATGTGACGTAACGACTTCTGAGTTCTTTGTTTCCTCCATGATCTGCTGTAACGACTAAAATTACAAGTTGTTAGCTCGCGCCTTCCCTTTTCACGCCGTGCATTGCCAGTCCTTGCTTCGTAACTCGGAAGTGGTGCGAATATTGAAGATGAATATCATCTGCCCTCTTTCCTTTTTGTTTTAGCCTGATTAGCATCAAGGGCAGTGTGACAGTGCTTTGCTAATGTCGAATTCCTCATGCAGGACCTGCTGTCTTTCGTTCCGGAAAGCGAAAACATGACCGAGGAGCATGAGCAGGTTGAGTACATGTTGTCGCTGCTGCACGACGCTGGGCTCACGCCGACCAGCTTTGATCTGCGCAGGTCAGGGACAATGTACCGGTGCTCGGAAGAGGACATAACCAGTAAGTCACACTTGGATGACTTACAAAGGGTTCACGCTGTTTTCAATTCTGTCCACAGGATCTTTCCTTTTCACACTGCCATGCCTACCGTTGTGTTCTCGGCAAGGATAGAGATAGTAACTTCGTGCGGACATATGTTTGACTGGCTGTTGCGGCGCACGGGCTTCATTGACTTACTTCTCCTATAACCACGGACGGTCGATGTCCTCATGTTTTGATACGACTTGCTGGGCATTTGGCCTGGTAGTTTGTCTTAATGTCGGTAGCAGCAGCTAGAATCACAGCAATTGGAGGCTACCCTAATGAACCAAGTGGCAAAGGTTATAAGTTGTAGCCGCCTGTAGGCTAGCGCGTTCCAAACGCCGAGTGCACATTTTGATTGTATGTCTTATGTCGCTTTGTTGCTTCCAGGGCGCCCTACGCCAAGAAAGTGAGCTTTTTGAAATTATTGCGAGATAAAATTATTGTCGTGTAGAGCAAAGCCTATTTAGTAGGTTTAGATCTAGACTAGGCATTCTAAATATTTTGTTTCTATAGCTGTAACTTCGGAGAAGAAAGCAGAAGTTGTGCAGAAGAAGAAAAAGTGCGCTCCGCTGCATGTTTTCTAAAACAAAGCTGTTGATAGTCGGGTCACCCGCCGCCAGGTAGACGCCCCACAGGTTCAAAGAGCTTCGCAATGCCTTGATCTCCCTGCGAAGCACAAAACGCCGACAGGTCTGTCTAGCTGAGTGCATCACTACCTCCCCTTGAGTTGCTCTACATGAAAACAATTTTTACGTCATGTATCTGAGCTCACCACAACGTGCGTTTCGGTTTAGGGTCTGATTTCATTTTTTCCTGAAAGCAATCCTACATTGTGATGTCTGTTGAAGTGAAGCCTTCAGGCCAAGCGAGGACCACTTCGGCTTGAACATCACACGGCGCTTTCCCTCGACCCACCTCTCCAACCCATTTCGAACCGCCGACCCACTCTCGCTCTTCAGATGAAATTCTGTCGCTTGTGTGAAGCCTTCGCATTAAGTAAAAGCACATATTACAAAAATATCGTTGACGCAGACCTCGAGGGTGAATCAACTGCTTCCGCAGAATATCGTGATATGTTTGATTGTCCAGTAAATTTTTGCAAAATCCGCTTGTATAATTGCATGCGTGCAATGTAATTGACGCCCAATTGTTTAGTACCAAAGTATTATTTGACTAGCAAGCCAGAAAAAGCCGGTGTTTGCCTGAAGCCTCTGAGGTAGCTTTGCCAGCTCCACATTGCTCATTTTGCAGTCTGCTGTTTAAAAGTGGTGTCAGATAACGCCAATCCTTTTTGCAAGACAAATGTGCTTGCTTTGTCCCATAGCTAAATAACGCATATTAATGGCTTGCGTCATCACCAGAACTAAAAAAACTAACCATATCTTTATATATACAGCCAGGCCTGGTTAGTAGAGGCCTCATTAGTATGGACTCAAAGTACTGACAGTATTTCAGGGGAAAAAACCTTTTTTAATGCACTTACGCTTTTATAACATGGAAACTTGCTGATCAGAGTGGACAGAACAAGAATGCGTATAGCCCGTTGCCCCATGTGTTCATGTCACATTAATGTGTAGAGTGAAAGACTTAAAACATTGGATTTGAGCAGACAAATCAACCGCTGTCCGAATCATATACCTTTCTTACACACTGGAATTGCCATCACACTGCTTGCCCCACTGTCTGCACAGAATTTTATGCTAACCTGTAAACTGCCAGGCACACCGACTTCAGCTCGTGCAGTTTCTGGTAGCCAAAGCAATTATTTGTCTAGTGTAAAAATCACTGTCGCGCCTCGGCGACTCCCATCCTGGCGTAGATTTCTCATTGCACAAAAAGAATTAAGCTGCTTAAAAATAAAACAACAGAACCGCTCACTTATAACCTCACAGATGCCTACCCGCAGCCCACAATGCTAGGTCAGCAATTTTTATACAGAACACACCAAAAACGAAAAGAATAATGCAGTGCTACCGTTTCATGCATGCAAGGCAGGCAAGAACAGACCTAGGCGCCGGTGAAAAGCGGGGCATCTGGTAGTGCGAGCAGCAACAGCCATTTCATTCAATCCGAGGAGTAAGGCAATGGGATTCAATTAAACGCGGTCTCCACCTCGACCGGTGCATGGTTCCATTGATACTACAGGACCCAGAAATGGGGCAACGTCGGCATTACAGAGCAAACCACAATGAAACTGTGCTTAGCACACTTCAAAGAACTGAAATAAGCCTTGATTTTGTAGCTTTGAATGTCTGCAGGAATGGTACTGTTGTGACCACACAAATGTGGATGGATAAGTGTGCCAGGAAACCTAGCCAATCACTGAGGAAGGTGCAAATATGCATCTATATGTGAGAACATAAATTCTTGCATGTATAAAATACAAGGAGGAATAAGGAAATCTGGGAAGCGTTCTACACTGCCGACACACAGCTGATTGTGCTCTCCATCGCCGTCACTCAGCAGACAAGTAATCATGTCCGTAGCAAGCAGACACAGGCAAATGAAGGCAGCAGGTGGACGTTTGAATGTGCATCGATGATCACTCCTTCTCAAGGCTTCGAAAATGTATTGTTAAACAAACTGGTGCAGCTGAACCAGGCAATGCTGCAGAACAACCGCTTAACGCCAGTAAAGCTCAGTTCGCGAGCAAAATCAACAAACACTGTCATGGCTCATGGGACACTTCAAGATCACCGCATTTTTCTGACTACAACGAAAACCAAGATCCCACTCAACTTCAGATTGCCGAGCATTTGTCAAAGCAAAAAGAAAAAAACATCAATGAGAAAGGTCTTATTAATTTATATTTTTGTTTTTCTTCAAGACTCATTATGCCCAACTTGCGCTGTGGATACTTTTGATCGTATAAGCTGCTGCCACAGTTTTTTTCTTGCGTAACATCGTGTGAAATGCTCATTGAAAAACATACTTATCAGTTGGCACATGTTGGAGATTCTACACTGTGAACCAGACGCATTTCAATGCGGCATTGATTCTTGTTCGTAATTGCTTATACCATGTTGTCACAACCTAAACCGAAATGGCTACAGGAAGTGTTCAGTCACCCATTCAGCACGCACATATTTATTGCAGACAACTGTCCGCAGAGCCGACAGGAATAACAAGAAGTGACACTACCGAAGATGCATCTTCACTGCACACCGATGTTTTCACACGTATTACACAGTGCCGCCGGCAAGTCGTAACCCGAGCACCCATCATCATAAAATGTGTTGAATGCAGCACCAAGGCAGAGAAGAATGGCGTGGCTGCTTTTGTCGCCGCAGAAAACACTCCGACGGCCGTGTAGCCAAAATCGTGTCACGTCGCACACATGGCAGTTCTCGAGCACAGTGCCCGCACGAATCGCGAACAAAATGGTAATGGATACGTAGCAGAAACAACGTCATGTGATCACTTCGGTTGAAATCACTGAAACCATCGCAACAAATGCGACTACCTGCACAACGCCACGATGATTTCAGCATTCGGAAAACACGGCTTCCGTAGTGAGCATTGGCACATGCACATTTAGCTGCCTTCACGTAAAATCCCTCGCTCCGATCGCAATCACGTTCACTACGCGGACACTTGCCACTGTGTTATGCAGCTCATGAACACACAAGAAATTCACCGTGGCAGCTGTTACTCGCCACTGTCCGTGATGATCCTCGCAGGAATTAGGAACGCCTGCAGCAACCACATACAGCTTCATACAAACATTTCGGGACACCGCCAACGCGTAGGTCTCGCGTCGGTTTGAAGAGGCGCTCTCTCAACTCCACAGCGTAGAGCTATGTATACTTCGCTGCATAGCTGCCACCGCCTAGGCCTCACTCCCCAGTTCGACGAACGGCCATCTGGCCCCGCTGAAGCGAGGTGGACGGGCATGAGACGTCACTGACGTCACGTAAAAAGCAGCCAATAGCTGCAATCCGCTCGACGGCCGGACCCGCTCATCCGCCCGAAAGTTGAAGTTGACCACCTTCCATCCGGCCGCCGGACGGGGCGGACGCCTATTGTGTGCACTGAGCGATCCGTCGTCCGCTCACCGAGCGGAAGCCGCAAAATAGTGATCGTGCAACGGCCCTAAGCAATGCTATTCCACCAGCAATTTTTTTTCCTTTACACCTTCTTGTAGTTCTGCACGCAGATGTGTTTACGATGTCCATTTTTGTTTCCCAGTTTCATTTTTAGTATCAGAAATTCATTTCGACATTACATGATGCATATGAATGCAGCAAGCACGCGAACCGGCTTTTAGATACTTTTAGTCCGCAATCACCACTTAAGCTACATCCTTTTTAGCTTTATCTATGACATGTTGTTATGTACTACGCTGATCTTGAACTCGCCCAGTTAGCTATAAAAACACGCCACATCAGCTCGGACATCAAGGGCCATTAGTGGGTCACTTATAACGACGTGTTTATTATGCCTATTTTCCTTAGCACACTTGTCATAAAGGCATAATTCTACGCTGTTTAGAATTGCAATGTGGCACTCCAGTTTCGTTCCCTTGTTTCGCAGGGCAGCACAAGGACATGGTCCCCATCGCCGGTCTGGTTTCTGTCGAGGAAAAAGCGCAGCTGTTCGAGGACGTCAGGATGCTCGTCAAGAAACTGCGCGGCCATGAGATGGACCAATCGCGCTTTCGCATGTACAGCATCATGGCGACCAGGACTCGGAACCTCTAGCATCACACACTACCTACCACCACTGCAGAGCGGAAGGCTTGCTGCGTTGACCAAACATGCGAATCCTCTATCTTTTGTACGGTCATAAAGAAATGCTCTCGGTTCTTTTAGCTTGGATAGCTTTTAATAAAAACTGGTATTGGCTTTCAATAACTTTTCTTTCCATTACTCTGCATAAAGCGCGTTATACAAATCTGGGGTGGCGAGATGGCACAGGGACCAAGAAATTGCAGCGTAGTGCTACAGACCTTGAAGTTGCAGGTTCGATTCCCAGCTTCACCTGCCGCTTTGACTCTGAGAGAAAAGTGGACGATACATCTTGGGTGATCTCCATTAATTAGCTCTCTACAAGGAAGTTTCTTAATCCAGTTAACTCACACCGCTGCGTAAAACTCGGAAGTTTTGAGTTGCTGTGCGAAATTGCAGGCTGCGGCCAACACAGTTGAGGGATCCAGATTAATTCACTTAACCCGCGGTTATAGAAACTTCACTCAGATTTAAATACAACGGCGTTTCTTGAATTTTTCCTCTATAACAATGTGGCTGGCAGGGTCGAGAATTGAACACGTGCTCATCAGCTAAATGCAGCAGCCAGTGGGGCACTGCGGGCGCTGAGAATATTTAACCATTAACTTCAGTTTTGCTCCGATGTTTAGATTAATACCCAATGGTAAAGGGTATTTGTAACTATAGGGTATTTACTCATCAGCATCCAATCAAGTACACCAATACGACTCCAATGAAGCGCTGTATAGCTTTATTACAATCCTCGCCCTAGAAGTAAAGTTTGTCCTGCTCCGGGATTCCAGCCCAGAACCGCCTGTGCCTGTCAGTAGCTATACCAACTGAGCAAACCAGTTGGCTTCCGGATCAGATGGTAGGAAGAGAGTGAATTCTTCAACAACTCGAAATGGGCATGGCATTGGTTCAATATTTAGTGGAATCCGCCAGGTGAAGTAGATTTGCAGTAAACGAGTAAAATTCCCATTAGCCCATATGGCTACAAAGGAAACCTATATAGCTGCCACAAAAACTGTACAGCTAAAGACAGAAGTTTACCTAAACTAACCAACTCAGCGCATTAATCAGCCAAAGATGATTGGCATTAGCGGCCGAGCGGTTCGTAGTGGCAGGCTCGTTTTGACGTTTCTCAGCCGATTGCTAGGTTGGGCGTCTCGCAGGCTCTTTTTGGCGCCTATATGCTTATGTACATACTCAGTTTGTTTTCATTTACGATATTCAGTTTGACCGCGTTCTCGGCACACTTCAGGGACCGCAGGGCTGGTTTCCCGAACCAAGTAGTTTAGTTTACAGTGTTGCCTTATTCGCACTTTAATAAATGGAAATTAGTTGCTAAGAAAAGAAAATGCCGCAGTAATTGTCTCTTGGACTCCTGGGCACGAGGGGCTCGAGGGAAACGAGGCCGCGGACAGTCTAGCTCGAGGATATACTAACCGAGCGACTAACCTCTTCCCTCTACGTACGGCGAGCGCCTCCTCCTTCTCCGAACACAAAGATAAGTCTATCCCCCACCACACCGTAAGCTAACGGCGGCAGGGGCGAGGGAATGGTGACAACTACAGACGAACACATTTCCAAACCTACACAAGTACCACATCATCTTCCCCGACAGATATCACGGCATCTGCCCTTGGTGTGGCGGAATTCCAACAACATATCATGTAACATGGGGCTGCTCCGGTCCCAAGCCCCCCGAACTAGACAAACATCACTCCGAGGAACAGTGGGAGTCTGCCCTGCTCAGCTCTGACTTGGCGACGCAGCGAAAGCTGATATCCCAAGCAAGAGCAACTGCGGTGGACATTGGGGTCCTGAAATAAGGACTCCACCCAAAATCTGTATTTTCGCCTCTCTATCCTACCTTTTTGGAATAAATGTTTTCTACTACTACTACTACTCACATATGTCGGTGGACACTGGAACCGCACCGTAAGGAAAGAGATAAAGAAGGTGGTGAAAGAAGAAAGGAAGAAAGAGGTGCGATTGTCTTCATTTGCGTTCTTTAATTTGATCGCGTTCAAGGCCAACACCCCCCTATATACTAGGAGGTGTTGCCCCGGCACACTGCACAGACCCCAGGGACGGTTTCCCGAAGCAAATAGTCTAGTTCCCAGTCTACAAAATTAATATTGGTCTTGGAGGAAAGGAAATAGAAGGACCTGAGAGAAGAAAGTAAGAAAGAGGTGCCGCAGTGTAGGGCTCCGGAATAATTTCGACCATCTGGTGATCTTAAGCGTGCACAGACATTGCACAGCACACGGGCGCCTTTGCGTTTCGATGGAGGCGTACACCCAGGTACACCGGGAAAAATTTATGAGCTGTTGTTGTAAAGTATAACCCGCACAGCTGTTCGCGATTAAGTTAAGTAATCAGAAGGCGCCCGTAAACAGCATCCAACACCATGCAAAGACAAAGCCCGCAAATATAAGACGTAGGAGAATAAAGCTTTATGGATGTGACCTGTCGCCAGCTCGCTATACCAGCGCAGTTTCATTGTCATTCCTTACTCTCGGCTGGCATAGACGCTTTCAAATAATTAGTCACTGAAATTCCAGGGTAAACATCAACCCGTGGTCAGTTATTTATTTCAATCCGTAATATATGTCCATACACAATATACCTGCCGTATATGTTCAATATATATGAAAATATCTCTAAAGCCACAAAATGATGCAACAGCTATCTCCTCAAGAACGAACAGGACAGAAAGTTTGAATAGAAATGAAAGGGGCCTTTTTATTGCTTATTTCATCGCGTCATGACGATTTCTATACAATGTACAATTTTCCTTGTAACCACAACCTCTTTTGGCTTCCCGGAGATGATATTGAGTAGAAAGGCTCGTCGTTTGAAATGCCCTAGAAAATTGAAAATCATCCAAAAAACCTGACACGGAGATCCTTTCGTTGTCGTCTCTCGTTCTCATTCAAATTAAATCTGCGAATTGTCTCTTTGTGTTTTAGAATTATTTACTGTTTTTGTTTCAAGACACGTCGATGAAAAACGCAATTGAGAGATGTTGTCCCCGTCGCTTCCATAAAATATGTTTGAATCGAATAAGTAAATAGTTGCACCTCTTCAGTGCGACAGAGTTTTTGCAATTTGCCTTATTCTCTCTCAGTCCATAGACGATCACCTGGTGCGACGTAGGAGGAGAGCACCAAGCAGAGCTGCAGGATACAGAAGGATTCCTGTTCACGTCAAAAGTCCACAACGATTTAAGTCTCCGCTAGACATGACACAGAGCAACACGTTTCCTCGACGTCTCCCGCGTTGGGCACTTTGGTTTTGTCCACTTATGTTATAAGAGTTCGCCAAGCCGAAGGCTGCGTCACATAACATCGAATCCAAAGATATCATTCAGAGACGGGTTCCCGGCGAAATGAACGTTGTAGAGGTGTCAGTTTTCCGATTTGGGAACCATGCCGACGCACTGTGGTCAAAACTGCTACCATCCAAAAAAGCTGCCTGGACGTTCATCAGTGATAGATCCAAGAATTTCTTGAACGACAATGCACAACAGGGACGAAATACCTTGTAGCCATTGTGCCAAGTCTCAAGATAAAATTGTGGATATTCTACCGGGTCGTTAACTCGAGATACGCTTTTCACGCTACTTTCGACTGGGTTCTCATTCGGAACAAATCCGTGCTTCTCACTGAAAGAGCAAGGTACGAAAAAATCTCGCCTCCAATATAGTTATCCGTGCTGGGCCTCTCCGCTTGCGGAAGAGGCAGCGCTTTCATTTACTGAGACAAGTCATGAAAGCCATTATTCTACACAGTTAGGGAACATCTGAGTTTACGCGCCTTGTCTCAGTTGACCTGGGTTCCGCAAAAGGACCGTTTCTCCGTAACTGAGATCAGTGTTGGTTGTTTGTATCTACCCCGATACAAGAATGCGATAGAAGGCACCTGGTCCGCCGACTGAGAAGCCATCACTGTGCGATGAACTCCGCTAACAGGTTCCTGGGTAACGTGTTGCGCAACAAGAACGTGTCGCTGACTTATGCCGTTTATTTCAGCGTCCCCCAATCGATGTCTTTCATAATTGGCGGGGAAATCGACATTTTTATCAGTCAAACAAGTCTCGACGGCAACGCACCGCATTTCTTTTCATTCGCCGAAGTTGACGTCAACTACGACACCTTTTACGCCAGAGCCAATGATACCCGTTCTCGGTCCGTGTTCGCAGTCATTTCATACTCCGACTGGGGAGGGGCCATCACCTTGGTCAGCATGGGCACCGCCGCTCTAGTGCTGGCATCACTCAACTCAATCTGTACTGGGGCACATTTCGCCGACGACGTGGCTCGGGAAGCAATGTTTGTGCTGGCATCACTCCTCGCTACTTTGGCATCCGGGTCACAGCACCGCCAGCGCACCGGATACCGTCGAATTGTCTATGCTTGCTTGATAGGCATCCTGTCCCTGTCTGACTACAGCGAAATGACCGCCATGGTGACGGCAACGCGACGAGTCAATTACCCAGACACCCTGGACGAGCTTTAAACTGCAGCACTTGGACGCTGGGAGGGTCGCACCCTGCGACGCCAAGGCGTCTGCAACATCGGGTGTCCTGGAAGAAGGCTCAACCCAGTCAAGCGTCATCTACAGAGGATACTCCAAGGACGAGTTAACCACGCCGACACTACGAGACTGCTTGCGTATGGCTGCCAGGCACGACAGGGCTGGCCGCTTGAGCCAAGATGCGTCATACAGGCGGGGAACCAAGGAATCTGTCCGTTCCGCGAGCCCTTCATGTTGCTGGACGGCATTCCAGTTAGGCATGATTTCTCTCACCTACCGGCCCTGAGCAAGGTACTGTTAGCAGTGCGAGAAGCGTCCTTGAAGAGTTTACTATTTAAAATTGCAGTGATGAAATCATCGTGCCGAGTGAGCTGAGCATCGAGGTGATAGATTTCCCTAAACATTACTGGCTTCTGCAGGCTGTGGCAGCCACGCTTTGTAGTAGAATGCCTGATTGGCCTCCTCTTGAAATTTCTCTTTTGGGTGCTAGAATAAACAGATTACGACGAATTGTGCCGTCATGTAAATCAAATCGCTCTTTCTTACTTTACATGTCTGTTTTAACTAATGTAAAACATTCTTGATTTTGTGTTTGATCAATGGCGTCGGTATCCCACGTTATACTAAGAACGATATATTTTTCCCCTTTTATTAACAGTAAACTATATGCACCCACCTGAATATGCAGAATAATCCAGCCCTCTAAAGCAGTTCGGCATTGCGAAAGAAATGTCGCACTTGCACCCTCTGCACTGTGCAGTGTTCTTCGTGTAAACACGCACGACAGTGTCTCTCGTGATGTTTGCCGCAGAGCTAATGTACCAAATGCCGTTCAGAATACTGAATACTCTCTCAGTTATGCACACGGCACTACTAGCAGATAGGTATGCATGCCACTTATGTAATCCCAGCGCACGGCTAATTTCAGTATAGCGAATTGTTATGGGCCTTTTCTGACACAGTCCACTTCACTCACAGCAAGTGTAATACGAAAGGATTCCTCTACATAGCTGTCTCAGCAAAAACAAAGCTATCCTTGCAGTTCACACTAAGAAGAGACGCCATTGATGGACGGCCATGAGCAGTCCAAGTTATGTGGTGAATGACGCGCCAACAGTGCAATTTTTTTCTTGCCTACTTATGCATAGCTCGGTCGCCTCTTTGAAATAATTTGTGCCTATTTGTGTACATTACGAATTGGCGGCTTTTCGTTGCAGAGTATGCTGCAAGTAGCTAAGATATTTTTATTTAAGACAAAAATGAACCTCTGATACAGCCAATGAGGTGTTTTCACTGAGACCTCCGAAATAAGGCCATTCTGCAAAATGGCAACTTGGACGTGTGAGAGCAAATGAATGAAACCTACGCTATGGTCTCAGAGCAACGACGTGAAGCACCACCTTCCACCCAGTTCCACCTTCACCCCTACAGAAGCGCCACCCGCCACCCATCTTAAACCGATAAGAAGAACGCATTCACCTGGGCCCTCTAGGAGTAGCCCGATTTTTCATCCTCAAGTATATAGCTTCCGCAACTAGAAGCCCATTAGTAACCACCCTCACGCCCACCTCTACCTTACTGAAGGCATCCACCCTCTTGCACCCGCCACAAACGTCCTCTCACAAGAAACTCGCAGCAACGTAACAAAAAAATGACAGTTTTAACACCGTGAAATCGTGTATGAGGAACGAAAGCACTTGGTTTCGAATTAGCTTCCCTACTGCCAAAACACTGCCTTAACTTGTCTTTAGAACTCTTTCCTCGACATTGAATTACATTGTCCTCCATTCCTTCCCATTGCTCCGCACTCGGATTTGATATTTTTGGTGCCACCTCTATTTTCTGGCAAGCCCACGTTATGTGATAGAGCGTGGGTGTTTCTTGGCACCATGGGCATTTGTCTGTGTATTGTGTGGATTGTATTTTGTTGAGTGTATTTAGATTCGGGTATGAGCCCGTTTGTAGCAGCCTCGAGGCGACGGCGTCTTCCCTGGAGAGAGACTTATGTGGTGGAAGGTACCGTTTCCTGCAGCCCTTGTAGTGGTTTAAGATTGCCGAGTAATCTCTAGGGACAGGTTCGGCTTCCTCGAGGTCGCTTGTGGGGGGAGCTCGGTAAAAAGTGTACCCTCGAGCTTCCCTGTCGACCGCTTGGTTGCCTTCAACTCCCGCGTGTCCCGGCGTCCTTACTATCGTATGTTTTATTGGTTCTTCTTCTGTGCTTAGTTTGGGTCGGTCCCCAGAGCGGAGTATGCGGAGCGCTCTGGAATTTCGCCTCCGTCGAAATTCGACCGCCGCGGCCGGGATCGAGCCCGCATCTTTCGGGTCAGCAGCCGAGCGGCATAACCACTGTGCCACCGCGGCGGCTCTGAGAGCTTATATGTTTGAGTACTCGTTGCGCAGCAGACCGCGAACGTTCGCACCCTCTCGCCGCACGGCGATCAGGTTGGCCTAGTTCGCATTAAAAAGGCGGCAGTTTAGGCTTGTTGGTAGCGCATGACATTCAGAGTAGCAAAACAGCACTCAGTGACAAGCAAGAACACACAAGAGTGCTAACTTGAAACAGTTTATTGTGAACCGCGACGCTGTAAATATGCACGAAATGGCGATACATTGCGCAGGCATAGGAGACGAACGTACTTGCAAAGAATTTGACTACCTTAGAAACCACTAAAATCTTCGTCTCCTGCGCTAGCGGCTTAATGAGTCTGGATTGTGGAGGCAGCAAGGTGGTTGAATTCGATGCTAGTTGTGGACATACAATAAACGTTTTGTATGTACACTCTTCCACACAAATATACAGCCCAAGAGACTTGCTTCCAAGCCGAGTAGCGGAGCTCTTAAGCCCATTTCACAGTCGTAAGCTTGAGATATAGGGTTCAGGACTTAAAGGGGCTGTGAGGGGGGCTCTAATGAAGTAGCGGCATGCCTGGGATATTGAAGCACGCCGCTTCACGAATAGTGTCCAGCAAAGATTTTTTAAATGCGCGTTGTAGAAACTGAGTTATCTGTAGTTAAAATTTGAATTTCAGCGTCTTCGCGCATTTCCCTCTCCTCTCGTCACTTTTTGCACGCTGGAAGGCAGGCGCTCCTTCGCCGACCCCCGCTCTGGGAGCGGAGCTTCCCGACCCGCCGGAGCTAAGCGGCCTATTGGCCGCGGCCACGGTAGCTGCCTGACGTCTGGAAGAATCTAACCAATGGCCACCTCTTACCTTGTCTACGCAGATGCGGGGGACGGAGGAGGGCGCGAGCATGAAAAAGTCGTCGGGAAGGGCTCGCCAACTTTGACGCGTGATTGTGGGTCGTCTGCTGCGTGTAGAAGAGTATTATTTGGCACTGGTTTTCATGGGAACACAGTGCAGTGATTAAGTTAGTTAATGTGCTCTCCTCGGAAGGCGTTTCAGAGCCCGTTTAAGAGCTGTGCACGGGCCGCAATTTTTAGAATGCGCCTGGCCCGTACCTTACCCTACCAGCAGGAAGCCCGGCCCGGCCCAACACTGAAGGACCCTGAGCCTTCTCGGGTCCAGTCCTGGTCTCTGAGTTAAGGCCCGGCCCGGGGCCGGGCCCCACCTGCAAGACGACGACGACACAAAAAGAGATAAATTCAGGACTATGAGTCTACTCCAATGACATTTATATTTGGACCTCGCCTTCCTGATGACAGTTTATGATTATACACCAGACACAACGAATAAGTATATAATTATCACTCTAAGTTAATATGCAAGAACAAGTCTCCATTGATGAAGGCTTGAGGCAAGAGCGGCGCTCCTGCATTACGAGTCCGGCAGCGCAGAAATTTCTCTCGCTGCTGGAGCCGGTGGAGGGAACGGCTAATACTTTCTTAGCAAGAAGACAAACGCTTGAAGTACGACTGGGAGTGACAGGCGTAAACCGTGGATAGCGTGCCGCGACTGGCAGGCTTTTTTGGCTTCTCACAATAAGCGACAGCACGGCGCTCTCCTGCAAATGTCGATGTGGCCACGACGTCCCTGCTTCTGCTATTCACGGGAAGGAAGGGTGCTGTGTTCGCTTCGGTGGCTCCTGTTGGGTAGACGGACAAGAGAGAAGGCAGCAGGGGCTGCGGATGCGTTGCGAAGCGTCTTCCCGAAAACGGCACCACAAAACGTCCCATCGTTCCCTTCCCTGGATACCGACCGCGGCGAGAACCCTTTCCCGAGGCGCTGCTGCAAGAAAACAACGACGCCTCTTGGGCTGGCAGTGAGATGTTCCTCTTGTCGACCCCAGCGTTAATACTTGCTAGAACCGAAAATGCGTTTCGAGCCCCAACAAGGTTTTGTTTGCTTTTTGTTAGCGTTTCCCATACAAAAAGGACCTATGGGCGTCTATGGAAAAAGCTATGTCCGTCTATGGCCTTTCATGAACGTCTATAAGCACCCACAGAAGTGCTTATTGCCAGCTATTGAAAAATCTTTGCCACTAAAGCTATAGCTTTGGAACCATACAGTTGTATTAAGCTCTCTATAGAAAAATATATGAGCCTGTATAGACAGCTATAGACAGAAATAGGAAAGGTCTATAGCTATTTGGGCCAAAATTCTATAGCCGGCCATAGGACATTTTTGTATGGGTTGTGCTTTCTTCCGGCCCTTTCACATTCACTCCTGGATGGTCTAGACACAAAGAACTTCCTGCTGTGCATGCAAGGCTCCAAGCCCACCATGACCATATTCGCACTTCCGCATATGGTACAGCCTTTGTCCAGTTTAGAGCCCTGAGGGTTTGGTTCTGAGTTACGCAGTGTGGCTTCACCCTCCTGCCCCCTCTGATGGGTAGGACTTCAACAAAAGCAACAGGAGCCCCACTACACGGCTTAGAAACAAACCACTGGGGCTCTAAGCTTTTGACCAAGGCTGTACGTCTACTCGCGATCCCGAAGCCCGGCCGGCCCGTCCAAGACAAATATACGCTGGCCCGGGCCCGGCCCGAGCCAGTGCACAGCTCTACGCTGGTTACCACCAGCTAACGAGATCGAGTGTATTTGTCCAAAGGGTACAATGGTGTGTTCTCTTGCACCACTGCAACTGTCTCGGCCTGTTCCTCGCGTTCGCACCAATGCTATGAACACAAAAGGGGAGAGAGTAAGCATTTATTGTGGACAAGCTAGTGGCCAGTGCTGCTGGGGGAATGCGATCACGGCGCCCTATAGAGTCAGTGGGACTTTTGTATTCTCCGGAAAGCTTTCTAGGCTACTCTACTGCTTCCTTTCAACAACAACCGGTCCTCATACAGATAAAGAGGCATCTCTCCCCTACCTTTTCGAAAGCCACTGAGAAAATGCGGGTCTCAAACTTTTTCATCGTCAATGCCAATTCGCCCAATGTACGTCGCCATGCTGAGCTCAAGTGCCGTGTTTCTGCCACAACGTTGTCCTCGCCAGCGCATGCAGCGCACGCCTGTCAATCAATACCGCCGCTTAGCTCAAAGCGCGATTATTAGTTCGAGAGTAGTATTAGTTGACGAAAAGCGCGACGTGCAGACCCGACCGCGGCGGCTGCGTTTTTATGGAGGAAAAACGCTAAGGCGCCCGTGTGCTGTGCGATGTCAGTGCACGTTAAAGATCCCCAGGTGGTCGAAATTATTCCGGAGCCCTCCACTACGGCACCTATTCTTCCTTTCTTCTTTCACTCCCTCCTTTATTCCTTCCCTTACGGCGCGGTTCAGGTGTCCAAAGATATATGAGACAGATACTGCGCCATTTCCTTTCCCCCAAAAACACCAATTAAAAAAAACAGCGCGAGAGTGTGTTGCTGCTTAACACGAATCGTGTTCGGCTGGAGCGAGAGCCTAGTGTTCTCGCGCAGTGGCCAGCAAAGCTGAATTAATCACGGCGCCATGGATTCGAATTACAGTCGCGAGTATTCATTTGATTTATTTTCATTTATTTATTTGACGGCACAAGCCCACAAACGTCGCAAGGAAATTTTCGGAGTTAACCGATCCGAGTATTGCTTTCGCTCTAATATACGACCAGCGTCCAGAAACCTCGCCGCAACAGCAGCCTTAATTACTCCGTACGTCCAGCGAAATACTCCATATATCAGTGAAATTTAACTGTAGTGCCACAGGAGCCCCATGGTTCTAAAGCAAACAACGCAACACTTGTATGCTCTGATCACGTGAGCGAGTGAAACGCCGCGCAAACTAGCTAGATTCTAACTCCATTGTAATTAGCTCGAGTATAAATGAAGTTAGTTTTTCTGTTTATTTCGCATGTTAGACTGCCGTAAGCTTCAATAATCCAACATTACTTAGGCTATTTGCAACCGTTCTGTGTTTCGTGACCAAAATAACGAATAGATTTATTTCGTGTAGTGGCGATCGTTTTAATGAAAGGAGGTTCGGTTCGATTTCCGGATTCCAGGGCAGTCGATGAAACGGCATTCAAGGCATAGCTCCCGAATTTAGTGACAGCTTCTATCAAATTCGCATGGCAAAAGCACAGTCGGAAATTGTTTTTAACGTTCCGCCGCGGAAAAAATACAAATCTGCGCTATTAACAGCTTCGGCTTTACACTATTAACATACGCTGTTCACAGCGCGCCCCAGCCACTAGAGGTTACTGCGTAAGAGAGACGGTCTAAATGTTGCCGTTTTTGAAGATTAATATAGTGTATAGCGGGGAAATAAAAATAGGTATAGAAAAGTACTCAATTTTCGGTTACCCTAATATGTTTGGTTTAAAATGGTACTACGTAACGATATGAAGCATCGCTGCTCAAAAAAAATTTCTGATTTCTTTTTACATAAAACTTTTATACGATGGGCGCAGCTGGAAAAGGACGGGGTTAATTGGAGAGACATGGAAGAGGCCTTTGCCCTGCTGTCAGCGTAGTAAGGTTGATGATGATCATGATGATATTTAAGATGGCGTCTGGAACCTGGTTGTGTCTGCCCAAGTGTGGAGAGATGCTTTTGCTTCAAAACTGATGCTATCATATTTGATGACTTGAAATAGCTGGAAGAATGCATTGAGGGTTCCCAACCTGGAGTTTAAACCGACGTGTTAAATACAAAAAAAATTATGACGGCACCTTAACAATTCTTATGATGTGTAAATGCGAGAGCATTATTTCTGCAGCATCCTGTTTCGCCCGTTTCGCTGCGTTGCGACGGTCTCGTACTTTGTCGGCAGTGAACAGCAGCCTCCAGCCACGCTTTTCCGCCTCACCTGATGATCTATGGGGAACTTGCGCTGAAGTTTGCGGTGCCGATTGCAGCGCCATAACACACTGCCTAGCGAGAAGAGCAAGCAGTTTTGGGTAGTACACTTAGTACTTTTCCGCGCAACCTTCAGGCGCTTATTGGCGTACCTCCGCGCTCTGTCGAAGGCGCACGTGCCGTGCGTCAGCTATCTGGGCTACGCCGAGAGAAGCTAGGCAATGAATGCTCGTCAGCCAAACGCGGGTATCTAATCGCGCAGAATGTGTTCTCGCGTTTGCATCGGCCCAAGCGACTGACAAAAGTAGTTTTGAGTCACCGAATGGAACAATTGCAGTGCCACTTTGGCAGCGCAGGTTCCCCATACAAGCGATCTGACCATGAAGACACCATAATGCAAACTTTCTCTCCGAGAGCTGAAGGACGGGGACTTTCCCTTTTGTGTAATCTCTAGCCACGTTTACATGAATACGACGGTGAGGGAGGGGATATACTCCGACGTTCTCGGCGCGCGGGCGAGCGCCGGTGCTGACCGGGGAGCATCATCTCCTCGCCGTCTTCTAGCTAAGCACTGTTTCTTCACTATCATTACATGCTTAGAGCAGCTAGTCGGTTTATTGTGTTAATCGATTGTATGAAGTATATTGACATGAACCCGCGAATGGGCATCACGAAAAAGCATGTTTTGGCTAGTGCGACAATTGAGAGGCAGTTCCATCGCTGCCATCATCAAGCAGACCACGTGATGCCCCGCCCTCGCGCACAGCGTGACAACCGGACAACCCAACCACGGTGTTTCCGTGACCCAACGATAACATGTCAACCTAGTTCTTAGAAGTAAACTTCCACTTCCGTTTTTGTCTGGCGGCTATCTCATTTGACTTGAATTACTCTTTTAATAGGGTAGCAATTTCTTCTATAGAAGCAGAGCTGCAAGTATTACCATTTGCACGTTAGTTACTGGTAAATAAATTGTTCAGAATGACAAAAATACGGAGGTTGACTTTAAATGACTTTTGACCACTCATTATTGCTACATTAAGTCACAGGAAACGTCAGTAATTCATTAGTTCTAAAATAATATTCGCCAAAAAAACCCCGGAAGTAGCGTCCTGAAAAAAAAAACGAAAAAGTCCACCAAATTTTTAAAACATAAAAACCGAAAAGTACAACCTCTGGTATACATTTAATTTCAATATTGTTCGACCGCTGGTACCGTTCTAACTGTTCTAGCCGCGAGACAGCTTCATGCTTTGAGACCTCAGGTTTCTGTTTTCACCATAGTGTTTCTTGAAGCTTTCTTACAGCAGCGGTGCCCCAGTGGTTGAGCATCCGCCTCGCATGCGGGAGGTGCGGAGTTCGATCCCCAGTGCCGCCAGGTACCCACCGGCGACACAATGGGTACAAGCTTTCCCCTGGCCTGGTGCTCGGCTTATCTGGGGTGAAATGCTTGTAAAATGGGCCTTTGACCGCAACTTGAGTATTCAAAAACACCTTGTGTCATTGCGCTCTTTGGCCATAGATGCTCTTGCGCCATAAAAATCCATAATCATCGTGAAGCTCTTCTTTTAAAGCCTTGAGGTCACCAACACATTTTTTCAATGCTTTAATCTCATCACTGTTTCTTTCAAAGCTTCTTTTATCGCCTCAAAATCTTCTTTCAACTCACTACGCAGTTCTTCAATTGCCTTCTTTGTCACTGCAACCAATCACGACACAAAGGAACAGATACATGCGATGCGGGCAGTTCGGCTCGGCAGCAGTGAACACTACACAAATGGAAAAACAAAATATACTGAGCGAATCTCACCTGTAAAAACAGAAAGATTAGGCGCGTATTCCCGGTGCACTGCTGCCGAACTGGAGACACCCGCGTCGCGGCTCTGGATGTCTCAGAGCCCTCAGATGCTTCAGGAACCGCGAATTCTTCCACGGGCTGCCATTCCGCAGCGCGACTTTAATGCGGCAGTTTCTGAGGCATACATTATTCTTCTTTCTTCTGTTTTTTCCGCTAAATAAGCCACTGACGCTGGTCACCAATAATATGGCATATGTGACCCCGGTCACAAGGGGTACGTGGGGCGGAATGCGCTCTCTGGAATGTGCAACCTACGGTCGCGCGATAAAGGTGGGCTTAGAAATGTGCTGCCCAGCGACGGTGCGACGCAACTAGCACCGTCAATTACTCAGCTTGGGGCCAGACGAATAGCATGGGATCTGCGTTCTTTCATCCATTGGGAACACACGTCAGCCATGATTGACATGGCATGCGACTAAATGGTTGCGACCCCGCAGCATGAACATGAAGCGCAGTTTGTTGCATCAGCGTTTTAGACGCAAGTGCATCAGAGCGATTTGAAGTCCGGAGACAAATAGGATTCAATGATTTATAGTAAATGGCGGAAACATCTGCCCTCATGCCTTGCAACAGTCTGCAGTCTACTCGGCAGCTGGGTTTTAATGACAGGAAAGTAAGTTCGCCTTCGGTCAGGAAACCTGCGAAGAACGCAAACTACTCATACTACACTGACAGTATTCTTTCCTGAGCATACTGCATGACATAATGCAAAAAGCATAGCGCACTGTAATATGGCATTGTTTAATATGGTATGGTATTGTGTAATAGTTTACAGTACATGTTTAATCACTATGATATGAGAGCAGATTGTTGATCCTAAGAGCAGCCAACAGCCTGATAATGGAGCAATGTTGTGACAAATATTTAAGGACTATAGACACCTAGTTCGTTACCGAACGCTGTGACTTTGCATAATGACTTTAATTTCTCTGCCCCCTACACTCTTTTCTCCTTCATTCTTTTATCCCCTCATCCCTTTCCACCCGTGTAGGGTAGCAAACCAATTATTCTTCCGATAAACCTTCCTGCTTTTCCTCCTCCTCCTCCTCCTACGTACGGCACATAAATTAAACGATTTTTTGTCGGTGACAGTAATGTAACAGTTCTTAGCTTTAGGTGCCGCAGAAGTACCTCGAACCACAGTTTTAAAGGAAAAAAAAAATCCTTAAGAGCAAGGCTTTTTTCGGGCTCTATACAATGTCCCACAAAAGCTGACCTGCTTGAATGGAACGCAGACATATGACAACTGTCTACCTCGAGCCCACTGCCGACAAGCTTGGCTTAATTTTAGCGCGGGTACTGCATGTATGATTCTAATGCGACTGGTCGAGCACCAGGCACCAAATCTAACGGAAGCAAAAAATTTCTACATATAGAAGGCCTCACTAGCCCATTGTGTTCTTTTCTTGTAGAGATTCAGGTCCAGCAGACATCAGGTGGCTCCACTTTATTCAGGCAGGTTTATATACGATTGCCGTTTTCCATGAAGCCCACAAAAAGCAACAAAATTTCCGATGAGTGGCGAGCCCACTCGCTTTAATTGTCCCTCTGGCAACGTGTGGGTATACCTAACCATTCTTTTCCATTTGTTACCAACGCAATTTAGTGGGAACTAAATGAATCACTCTAAATTGGCGCAGCACTCAATATAACAACCTTCTTTCCTAAGGAAAGCTTTAGCTATCGATCCATTGTATTTACACGTGTGTTCGGCCATACGGTCCTTGAGCAACAAAGGTTGCAGTAGCAGTTCGCACAACGTGAAGTACCACTCCGGCAAAGTGTTTTTTAAAAAAAATTAGGAGGATGGTTAAGCTTCGCTTTAAGGGCAGACGCGATAGCACCTTCTCTTTTTATTTTTCTCTTTTTACTGCTTCTATTTCTCATTTTGTTCGCATCGACATCAATTACACTTACTAATCACATTACCGATTACCATTAACAATCTCTATCGAGGTTACGCTTCAGGACACACTACGCCACTACATACTCATACACACATCTAAAACACAAGTTACTAAGCCATAAACACCATAACGCGTTCCCTAGTTGCCCCCTAGCACACTTGATCCAACTACCCTTCATGGCCTATTTGTTCCGTGCCCTCCTGACACGCAGAGGGCCTGGCTTTGAACGCCTCTGCTGGCTGATTTCTTTTATGAACTACTTCTATATCCTGAAATACCCCCATTCGAGGAAACTCTTCGCCAATTTTCGCTGCATTTGGACCCTCTCCCCGTTCGTTAGCTTCACTTTAAACTCACAGGGTTTTTTCCGACTGACGCAAGACGACGTACGACCACGCCGAGTTCTCAGCAGAACGAGCTTCTTACGCTATCGCGTAAAAATACGTCCATCTGCTCGCCTACGGACTAAAGCACTTCTGAAGTTTTCTAGACGTGTGCGTCCTAAATCGAACATCTCTTAGCTGAAATGCATTTGTGTTGCTTTTGGGCTCATATATAGGCAACCAAAGCACACGGCAGACTTCGGCTTAATGGAGTATAAATGCCCAAAAAAATTATCGGCCAAAGTTTGGAGCTCAGTGTGCTCATAACATATGCAGTGCGTAGGGCTGCTTGCAGTGTACTGTACAGTGGGCTCTGAGCGAAGGGCATTAGTTTAATGGTTCCACTTCTCAATTGTAAGTGCGTCTGCGCGCGCTCGCGTGTGTGCGTGTGTGTAGGGGGGGGGGGGGGGGGGGGCGTGCGTGCGTGATGATTTGTTTCGCATGAAAAAGACGTCTAATCGCTCGTCCGGGGAGTGGTACAGCCTGGAAGCCGTGTCCTTGATGTTCAAAGTTCCCTTTTTCCATAAATTAGTGCTTTTCTCTCACACACCACCACCCCTGAAATGACGCAGTTGTCAAGGCTTTAAAGGTCAGTGCTCAATCAATTTATACTCGAGTCCTTGACCCCATGACGATGTACATTCTGTAGCGTTCCTTGTCAGCGTCCCGAGCATGGACTCGTCGGACCTCAACCGTGACGTCGGCAAGAAGCTCGGCTCTCCAGTCTTGCCGTACCAATTGGGCGATGGGAAGGACGCCCATATTGGTCTCTGCAGTAAACAACGAGGGGGAGGTGAGAGTTTCATTGTAAGACAGAATAATTTCGCAAATATAAGCAGGAGGGCTCGAAAGTGTTTCCGACGGCTGTCCAATCAGATTGGACAGACGTTGACATAGCTCAGATCTTAAAGCTCCGGACGCAAAATTCGGAGGTCGTGGGTTCGGATCCCACTGGCGGCATGGTTGTTTTCCTCTGCCTTATAATTGTCTTTAGGCGAAAGAGTGATCGCAGTATTATTCTGCCATTGATAAACACCACAAATTAAAAAATAACTGGAAACATTTCCCAGTGCTCCTTGGTTTCGGTTGGCTTTCTTCATATGTATGTCAAACTATGTATGATGCTCTAAATCCGAAGCATGATGCATGCGTAGAATGCGACGACATTCAGCATGCACATTCTCACCAAGTATCTCCTCCTCGCTGGCGCCATCGAAAGTGGCCGACCTCACGATTTCCATTACGCTGGCAGTCAAGTCGGCGTTTGCTACAAGATGCGAGACAAAGTGGCGTTGTTCTTCTTGGTCCATGTCTTGGGTCTTCGGTGCGAACTTCAGCAATGGCTGCGGAAAAAGCACAAGAAAAGTAGAGAACGCTTTTCTGTTTTTCGGGGTAAGCTAGTTTTAAGCGGTTAAGCCTTACGGCATCCCTTCACTAGTACGTTGAGCAAAAGTGTTGACAGTGGCAAAGTCCAAAGAGGGCGTGGAACAACCGGCTTCACGCGTTCCGGAACATTCCCAGCAATTTTGGACGCAAGCAATTTCGAGCGGGAAATCATTTGTGAACGCAATTTTTTACACATAATGTAATATTCCACTATATTAATCAACATATCTGCAGATCACCCGGCGGTAATCTTGAATTTTTTTTTCTATTAACGTTTTTGCTATCGTAGCGTTCCCCGTTCGCTTTCTACGGAAGATTTAACTGTTCGATGCAACCGATAGAAGCACTTTAAAAGAAAGATTTTGCTACATATCAGAATAACGGACCACAACGTTCGATATTACACAGTCAGTAAAATTATCTTCCAATTTTCAAATTCTCAAAATTTTTGCCCGAAATTGCTGGACATGGATGAGTATTTTAAGCAAGGTATGATTCTAAAACAGTACAGGCACCAGATTTTCGTCTTGGTTTTTTTAGACGCAAGTACATAGAACAGCTTGTGGAATTCATCTACGCTTGGTAAATAATATATAATTGAGCATCGTCTCTACTTTTGTTCGGTGTTCCTCATAGCCTGAGTCGCTTTGGGACGCTAAACCTACATAAACAAATATAAATCTCTAATTCTGTTCGGTTTCGGTTTCCACATGAGCGGTGGCTATGACGTTTAAATGGGCTTCACGCCACAAAACGCATACAAATTCTGCAACATATCGTCGCTTTGTCGTTTGAGTTCGCTTCAGCTCTTCCACTACAAAACCCCAAGACCCGAAACGAAGACAAACGACAGGCAGCTGTAATCACGTAGTTTTATTCCGTATGTGACCTCAAGTTGACTTATATTTCATAGCCACTCTTCGGATGTTGAAACAGAAACCAAATTAACCTGAGATGAACAATTCAAATTCAGATCATTTGCCCGGGGCCGGCGAATTCCATGGGGCAACTCAGCATTTCTAATGTCTTGCTCATTAGTATTAGTACTCATTAGTACGCACTTTTTCCCATCATATTAATTCATGAGCTTCGGTTTTGATCAATTTTCTGTAGCAGCGTCCGTGACTAGCTGCAGCTGTGTAGCTGCACATAACGGCATATCTCACACAATGTTCACAGGTCCATATATGGACATATCTGACTCAAGGGTCAGAAGTCCATATATGGCAATATCTAACTTATGGGTCATATGATCCATATATGAACACATGGCTCTGCAGTTGAAGTGGGTCTTGAACCGAATGCACTCAGATAATTCTGGATGCGGAATTGTACTATGGTTCTGTCTGGCGAGGTGGGCCTGTCGGTGGATGCACTCAAAAGGCAGATAGGGGGCGCTATATTGAACGATGGGGTCCTGTACGGCCATTAAAGACACTGAGGACGTGAGATTCATACGACTTATGTTCTGCGCAAAAATTATTTATTTGCCTCTTTGTGGTTATTTTTATGTTTGTTGGGCAGCAAATCGGCGAGAAAATTGAACTTAAAATTTCTCCTCGCACTGGCTTGAAACTCTTGATGTCAACATTGAAAACGACTTCGTGATCACTGTTTACAAATAAATGGCAGTGTTGCAGATACCTTCGGGCATCCTAGAAAAAAAACAGTCTTGACGCATCGAAGTTTGCTCGCGAAAATGGTCAGGGCCGCCAGCACTTGCATTTCATTTTCTGACCTTTTCTAGGTCACAAAAGCTCTGTTTTCAGATACAGGACCACCTATGTGTGCCCCTGACCATTTTTTTCCTGACCTCTTCTAGGTGACAAAAGCTCTGTTTTTAGATAAAATACCGTCTATGTCGGCTGCTGATTCGGAGTTCCCGTGTTCGAGCCCGGCCGTGTTTCGATGGAGGCGAAACGCTAAGGCGCCCGTGTGTTGTGCAGCGTAAATGCCCGTTAAAGATCCTCAGGTGGTCAAAAATATTCCGGAGCCCTCCACTAGCCCCGCCGCGGTGGCTCAGTGGTTAGGGCGCTCGACTACTGATCCGGAGTTCCCGGGTTCGAACCCGACCGCGGCGGCTGCGTTTTTATGGAGGAAAAACGCTAAGGCGCCCGTGTGCTGTGCGATGTCAGTGCACGTTAAAGATCCCCAGGTGGTCGAAATTATTCCGGAGCCCTCCACTACGGACCTATTTGTTCCTCTCTTCTTTCACTCCCTCCTTTATCCCTTCCCTTAAGGCGCGGTTCAGGTGTCCAACGATATATGAGACAGATACTGCGCCATTTCCTTTCCACCAAAAACCAATTATTATTATTATCCCTCCACTACGGCATCTATTTCTCTCTTCTTTCATTCCCTCCTTTATCTCTTCCCGTATGGCGCGGTTCGGGTGTCCACCGATATGTGAGACAGTACTGCAGCCATTTCCTTTCCCAACAACCAAATTCAATTTCGTCTGTCACTTAACGCGGTAATCTATCGATACAGGTGAACTTTAATTTGTCCACAACGTCCCTTTAAAAGAAAAAATGATCATAAACTATAACTTTGACATTCACCATCAACTTGAAACTACACTCGGCGCGTTCTTACTATATTAGAGGAACTATATGTTACTTGTTAGTTGCCCAGTCCACGTTCTTCTTGAGCCTTAGAGGCACGCAAATTGTTCGTTTTGCCTCTTGCTTGCCTTTTTTTGCGGGTATGGAGAGAGGGAACGGGTACGGGGGGGGGGGGGGGGGGGGGGGGCTGA
The DNA here is from genome assembly GCA_030143305.2 of Amblyomma americanum. Lineage (NCBI taxonomy): Eukaryota > Metazoa > Arthropoda > Arachnida > Ixodida > Ixodidae > Amblyomma > Amblyomma americanum. Next base: position 16,922 of record JARKHS020005821.1, on the reverse strand, counting down.
TTTAATGCTTATCAGCCAACTAGCCCAGCAATTTACTCTATTAAAAATATAGATAGTGAAGAGGCCTGAAGCGCCCTAACCACCGAGCTACCGCGGCGGGGAGGTGCAATAACATCGCACAGCAAATTGGTTATTAGGGGGCATGAAATGGCGCAGTATCTATCTCACATGTTCTTACGCTCACGGCTACCCGCCACTTTACCCGTAGCGCCATCACTCCCAGGTTTCATTCAACTGCTGGACGCGGGAATTTAAGGGTGATTCATTTTTATGCCCCAATCAAGTGCGAGGGGTATTGAAGTTTATTACTATTATATCACTGTTGTTGCTTAGTAATGTTATCCTATTCGAGTATATGTTGCAGAATCCACACAAACTATAGCAGTAATTTACTAATATCGGCGCTCTGCTGTTCGGCCTACGGTCGCTATAGTCGGATACAACTTAAGTCTGCAGAAAAGCTCCGCCCACATTCAGGACCGGCGCACAGAATTCCTCCACGACAAAAATGTAGGCCGTTGTTAAAACTTCTCTTGTCACCTAAACAAGAAGCTATAAGCTCTAGAATTTTGATACCTGGCTTGTTTAATAAAGTCAAATATTAAAAAGCTGATTTCGTTCACTTTTGTGACAGGCTAGCGGAGTAATACAGTACGCCGCGGACCTGTGGCCCAGTGTTAACAACTGCTGTTTTTCTAAGTTGTACCCTACTATAGATCTAATCACTGCGGCCGCGCGAAATAATAATAATAATAATTGGTTTTTGGGGAAAGGAAATGGCGCAGTATCTGTCTCATATATCGTTGGACACCTGAACCGCGCCGTAAGGGAAGGGATAAAGGAGGGAGTGAAAAAAGAAAGGAAGAATAGGTGCCGTAGTGGAGGGCTCCGGAATAATCTCGACCCCCTGGGGATCTTTAACGTGCACTGACAACGCACAGCACACGGGCGCCTTAGCGTTTTTCCTCCATAAAAAAAAAACGCTAAGGCGACCGTGTGCTGTGCGATGTCAGTGCACGTTAAAGATCCCCTGGAGGTCGAAATGCAAAAGTGGTTACGGCGCTCGGCTACTGAGCCGCAGGACCCGGGTTCGAACCCGACCGCGGCGGCCGCATTTCGATGGAGGCGAAACGCAAGGCGCCCGTGTGTTGTGCGATGTCAATGCCCGTAAAGGTCCTCACGTGGTCTAAATTATTCCGGAGCCCTCCACTACGGCACCTCTTTCTTCTCTCAGTCCCTCCTTTATCCCTACCCTTACGGCGCGGTTCACGTGTCCGCCGCGATGTGTGACAGATACTGGCCCATTTAGTTTCCCCAAAAACCAATTTCGTTGCTACAGTGCACGACTCACTCGTTTAGTCCGCGATGCCAGAGATGGTTAAAGAAAAATGTCCAGTGGTCGCAACAATTTCAAAGCCCTCTACTACAGCCTGGGCCTCTCTTTTAAAGCCCTCATGCTGCTCCAGGGCGTCAGACCTCAGAAACCATAGACACCCATCAAAATTCAGGTTTTTTTCCACTCTTCCAAGCAATTTTGGATGGCACGTTTTCCCAGAAATTTAAAAATATAAAGGACTGCACTTTTTTCTTGACTCCAAAGTAGCCATGCTTAGTTTCAATAACAGTGCTACTTACCAACAAATGCGGATGAATCCCAAAACTAGCTTGAAGCTAGTTTTATAGTGAAGAAAAGGTTATAGAAAAAAAAGTCGCAGAAAGCGACCGCAACCGATGGATGTTGGGATGTTTCGAAATCGTGCGCAAACAAATGCCAAGACTCTTTGACAAACATGTTCCTTTAACCAAGGCAACAGACTTGGGCCGTTACGTGAGCTGTCAGTTGACAGTTCGATCAAGAAAACTGCCGGTCTTGATGCATTTGCCGTCTCAGTCCCATTATGGAACGCTTCTGAATGGCAGTGCCCAATCAAATCTGTGTTTTGTTGCAACGTGGCGTTTTTTGTCATTGGAACGTAAAGCATTTATTCTTTACGTCCTGGACGGAATAACTTTAGCCTCTAAAACGTCTTTACTGCAGGACCGTCGCAAAATGTTTGCGCCTTTTCGCTTTTATCGTCCAAAAATATCCCATCTGCACGTTTCTTTTTTTCTAGAGGTGTTCAACAAGTTCGACTCTTGGGCTGCAACTTTACATTGAGTGATAGTTACGAAAGACGAGACATTCAAAGGAAAGTTTCCAATGTCCTGTTTCCCAAATTGCGATGTCAGTGCACGTTAACGATTCCCAGGTAGTCGAAATTATTCCGGAGCCCGCCACTATGGCACCTCTTTCTTCCTTTCTTCTTTCACTCCCTCATTTACCCTTCGTTTACGGCGCGATTCAGGTGTGCGCCGATATATGAGACAGATACTGCGCCATTTCCATTCCCCAGAAACCTATTATTATTATTATTATTATTATTATTATTATTATTATTATTATTATTATTATTATTATTATTATTATTATTATTATTATTATTATTATTATTATTATTATTATTATTATTATTATTCAGGAAGAATTAACGGCGGTCTCTAAATCAATTCGGGAGCTCGAAGGATCTGTGTCGTTTCTAGTTGAGAACAACGATTCCATTTTGAAACAGCAGCAGGATAGTGAATTACGTCAACTGTCTCAAGGTGCTGAACTGGAAGCTTTGAAAGGAACTGTGTCGACTCAGGCAGCTTTGACACAAAAACTAGATGAAAATCAAAACGAAATCGAACAATACAGCAGAAGAATGAATCTTGAGATTCACAGTTTGCCTGAGAACAACAGTGAAAACTTAGCAGAAGCACTCATGCAAATGGCATCTAAATTGAAACTGGCAGGGTTTCATTTGACGACATCGCGGCAGCCCATCGCTTGAAAGCCAAAATCGATGGTACACCAGTGGTCCTTGTGCGCTTCACTTCAGCAGCCTGGAATAATTGGTCTTGTTTTTTTTTTTTGGGGGGGGGGGGGGAGGAAATGGCGCAGTATCTGTCTCTCGTATCGTTGAACACCTGAACCGCGCCGTAAGGGATGGGATAAAGGAGGGAGTGAAAGAAGAAAGGAAGAGAGAGGTGCCGTAGTGGAGGGCTCCGGAATAATTTCGACCACCTGGGGATCTTAAACGTGCACTGACACCGCACAGCACACGGGCGCCTTGAGCGTTTTGCCTCCATAAAAACGCAGCCGCAGCAGCCTAGATGCAAAAATGGTTTGAGGCTCGTTGTAAGCTGAGACAGCTGCGTGAAGATGAATCCTTTCCAAAGATATTTTTCAATGATAACTTGACTAAAGCTAACCGTGACCTCTTCTGGAAAACAAGGACCAAGCCAAAGGCGGAGGGTTATCAGTTTTGTTGGGTGAAGGGAGGAAAAACCTTCGTGAAAAAGAACGAAACAGCGTCTCTTGATCGGATCGGTAAACCAGTAGACCAGGAAAACATTGTTTAACCACTATGCCGTTTTCGTTCTGCTAACTACCCGATTTTACTTCATTTAAAACAGAATTCGGATACAACTTGGATCACTATTTCACGGTTGTGATCGTAAACATTCGAAGTTTGCGCAAATATTGGGAAGAGTTTAAGTTTATAGCTGAATCTGCAGCTGGCTATGTTGACATGTTTGTAGTAACTGAAATAAATGTTTCTCAGGCGTGCATTGATACATTTACTTTGCAAGGTTTTTCTGCCCATTCTATTACACGAAACGGACGTCGTGGCGGTGGTATTGCTGTTTTTGTGAATGACAACTGTGCTGTTTCTCATGTACATGCATCTTTTGACCATTTTGAGTCCCTAATGCTCCAAATCTGTAGAGTCATTTTCTGTGCATCTGTTTTTTCTTTATCGACCGCCCTCCTCCAGCCTTTCATGATTTCTTATTGAGCTTGAAGGAACTTTGTTGCGTTGGAGTGCCGTGGATCAATTCTGTTTGACTGGTGACCTTAATATTAACATTTGACCCTACGAAAGTATCGGTTTGTGATTACCTATCGAGGTTCTCTGCTTATGGTCTAGAATGCGCAATTGGAGCTCCTACTGGAGTGGAGTTAGTTAATACCAACTAGTGCAGTCGTGCCTAGATCACATAGCAGTCAGAGCTCCTGATTGCTCATTTCGGTCGTGTACGATTTTACAATGGTTCGCCTACCACTATTGCGTAGCATGCAGTCTTGCTTTACGGAACACGTCTGGAACCCCTAATACGGTAACTGGTTCTGTTCAACGCAAATCCCTTATCCCCGTTGTCAATCAGTCCAAGCTTGATAATCTTATCGTTTAATTTGGTTGGGCATCGCTAACTAAGGAAGTTTCAGCGGACAAGGTCTATGAAAAGTTTTGTATGCAGCTGAAAACTCTGAATTACAGTTCACTCGGGTGGTAACTAAAACAGTCAGAAAGGGTAACTGCTGGATGAGGCCGGACATTCTTAATGCAATTTCGTATCGAGATAGTTTGTGGAAACGGTGCAAAAGAAGTCCAAAAAACCTAGCTCTGCGTTTAGAATAAAAGTCAGCAAGAAAGAGGGTTGTCGCCCTTTTATGCGGCGCCAAGCGCCGTTACTTTTTTTATAAATTCCAGCAATCTTCAAATATTGTGAGCAAAACTTGGTCTTTGGTAAATTATCCCAGAGGTACAAATTTAACAAATGTTCTGTTTTCGATTCTTTTAGTCAGCCTCCGCCAGCAGTAGCTGATGCGTTCAACAAACACTTTGTAAAACCGTCGCAAAGTGGGCTTACTCCAACTACTAGCTCTAGTTCGTTAATGCAGTCCATACCTGCGTCCGCTTGTCTTCCTAGGATCTTGAGATGTGATCTGGAAGGGATACTTTTCAGTTTCCGCCCTAACAAGCCTACTGGATATGATGGGATGCCATTACACATCCTTCGCAGAAATTTTAATGTTCTGGCAGATATTCTCCTTTGCAGACTGAATGGTTTTTGGAGGGCGACAAAATTCCTCTACGCCTGAAAACTGCAGTTGTTTTACCCCTACACAAGTAAGGACAAAAAGATAAGATTGAAAACTACCGGCCAATTTCTATCCTACCTGCAATTGCCCACGTCTTGGTAAAATTTCTGTTCGGCACTATTTCTTCTTTTCTTAACAAATTTTCTGTCCTGAATGATCGCCAGTTTGGCTTTGTCTCTAGGCGCGGTACTGTTTCCCTTCTTGAGGAATTTTCGGATGTACTGTTTTCAGCGTTTGATCAGAATCTTTTCACGTGTGCTCTCTTCTTAGATGTAGCGAAAGCATTTGACTCCCTTAACCATCAAATCTGGTTAGGCAAGCTGTATTTGTCAGGATTCCGTGGGCCTTGTTACCACATTCTCGAAGACTACCTCAGCAATCGTTATCAAGTGGTCACTACCGCTGATAAGGGCGTTTTCAGTTGTAAATTGCCGCTGAATGCGGGTATACCTCAGGGGTCAATTTTATCTCCATTGTTGTTTAATATTTTTGTGAAATGACTTCCCTTTGGCTATTTCCAATTGTTTAGTGTTCCAGTATGCTGATGACACAGCGTTACTGGCAAAGCATATATCCTACTAACTGGCCTCTGATTTGTTGCAAAATGACATTTACAATGCAATGCGCTGGTTTGCTGACAATGGAATTGCTGTCAACGCCCAAAAAACACAGCTCCTCTGTTTTCGTTCTCTACTAAAGACAACTGTTATTAACATACCTATTTACTTGCATATTTCAAACTGTGTTTCTTGTAAATGTTCACCTATTGAATATGTGGAATGTGTTAGGTATATATAGGAGTGTCTTTCGACAGTAGCTGAACCTGGCATTACCATTTATCTAACGTTTGTTGTAAATTGGGGTCAGTTGCATGGTTGTTGTTTAACATCAAAAGTTTTGTGCCTTTACCTGTAACAAAAACGATTGTACATGCTTTGGCGTACAGTGTGTTAAGATACGGTATTACCATCTGCCTTTTGCTCGGATCGTTGGGAATGTAGGATCGACAGCATTTTAAAAAATTATTCTTAAAAACGTTGCGTACAACACACCCATTTTGTCAGCTGAAATTATCTTCCGTGAACTAGGGCTCCCAGACTTCAAATCCTTATTCATTGATGCTGTTGTCCTTAAGCACTATTGGTATAGTGAATTTAAACAGGAAAATACCCCGACGAGACAACTTAGAAAACATAACCGTTACATTGTTCCTCGGTCAAACACGAGGTATAGTGAAGCCAGGCGTTGCGCTTATGTTCCGGTTACTCTCAACAAACTGCCCGCTGAAATTTTTATGGCTAGCTCTAGAGGCAAGCTGAGAGAATAATCGAAGAACGAATGGCAAACTTAGTTTTAGATTAGTCCAATCTGTCTCGCCTCATTAGACTTTGCGCCTTTATGATCTTTTCTGTTGTGTTTCAAATGAACTTACTAATTTTCAGTGTGGTCTTTTTCATGTTTGTTGTTATTTTGCTTTCTTCGTCTATATACGCATGGCTCATACTTTTCTGTCACTATGTATATTATTTTAGGCACGGTCCTACAAGCCATCTTAAGGCTTAGACGTGCCTGTCTCTCCTGTATTTGCTACTGACGGCGGCAAAATAACTATTATTATTATTATTATTATTATTATTATTATTGTTGTTATTATTATTATTATTATTATTATTATTATTATTATTATTATTATTATTATTATTATTATTATTATTATTATTATTATTATTATTATTATTATTATTATTATTATTATATCATTCCAGCCACAAAAACACATAAATAAAACTTGGCGTCCGTACTCCTACAAGATATGCGCCCACAGCGTCAGTCGGAATACACGGGCGGCCGGCCAGTCAAGCAATGGAAAGCAGCGGTTTCCTCTCTACCGTCCTCAGTTTATGCATAAAGTTATGAGAAGCGGACGAGTCAAGCTGCCACTACACCTACCTCCGAGTAGTTCTTCCAGCGCTCCATTCTCGCAAGCGCTCTCCAAACCGGCGCCGACTCGTGGGAGGCGTAGAAGACGAGAAGACACTCGCCCGTTGGAGTCAGCAACTTGGCCACGTTCTTCAGCGCCACTCCCAGGTCGTCGGCCCAGTGCAAGCAGTAAAAAGAGTATACCCTGTCAAAGTGACCGAACTCGTCCAGGATACCGGTGACATCGGCGCAGATGTCAAGCACCCTGAAGTCCAACTTCGCGTGCGCCGAGTGCTTCCGAGCGTACTCGATCATTTCCGGAGAACTGTCGACGCCCACGATCCTGCGGCATGGAAGACATCGTGGCAGCAGACCTTCCCTCGTGAAGTCGCCCGTCCCGCAGCCTACGTCTAGGAACTGATGCGACGGTTGGGGTTGGTCCCGGAACGCCCTCTGGTAAGTGTCGAGCACGGAGCTGTTGTACCTTCCCTGGAGCTTGTTGCTTCTCGAGTACTGTCCAGCGGACAGGTGAACGGCGTTGTTTTTGTCTTCCTGGTCCCTGAACTCCCATGACTTGTTATGAAGCATTGATCCCTGGAAGTCTGTTCCGGGTAACGCTGCCGCCATCGTGAGTAGTGCTGCACGGAAATAGAACAAAAGAAGGCGCTCACCAAATTTATCTTGCAAGAGTTGTCTATCACCGCCTCAAGAAAACACCAGCTTGGACTTACTCCTTGCCACTACCATTGTGACCAAGTGCATGCGTGAATGCGTGAAAGCGATATTGTTACTTTATAAGGATCAACTACACCCTACAGGTAACCATAGAGACAGCCCAGCAAGCTTTTGGCCCAGAAGTTAGCAGTGGTTGCGATCGTATACAACGTACCCACGCAGGACTCCGTGGGTGATACCGCCGATACACTCTGAAATGTCTCTTACCGAATCAACTTCTTCCAATACGAACTTGACTAAGCGCGCCCAGCAACTCAGTGCTGAGACTGGTTAACGTAACTGCAAGCAACAGCGAGTGCGAGCCCCTCATCAGCGCAGTGAGTCTTATTGCTTCAGCCATCCGTCCATGCAGCCTTATATGGGCTGATGGCTAAACCACGGGACGGATGTTACATATTGCTGAGACGGCGTTGCAAAGCGTCCGGCCGCGACCGGAGTTTGTAAATACGCACCCCCCAGTAGCGCTATCTCGTGTAAACGTCATCTGACAGGGGAAGTGCCCTGCTTACGCGCGCACTGCTCAGACCAGAAGGCTACATGCTTGACGTGTACTGTTTAAGAAGCTATTTAATTGCTCTCGGTTGAATAAGCGAACGCTGTTTCTCTTCAGCGCTAGTTCACTAGCGCCACGCTTAATTATTTAACAGAAATTTATTTTATAATGGTTTATATGTGTGTTTAATTATTTATTAACGTGTTTAATTCAAACATTTTTTTACCCTCAGGGACTTACAACACGTTCAAGATAGGATGGACAGTGACACAAAAAGAGGCAACAGAAAGTCAATACGAACACAAGCAAGTTTAACATGACTTAGCGCCCCACTGTCTTTCAGCAGCATTGCTATGTTTGCAAGAGGCCTTTCACCGTAGTCATTGATCATGCTACCGTACAATGGTTTGAACATCAGGAACGGGCAAGATCACCCTTTCATGTCATGCCTCAGACTTTCCATGCTTCATATGAAGTCAACATAACACCTGCGCGGGAGTATTGATATTGAAACCGATGCGTTTTCTAGGAGCCCACTAACTAAGCTGCTTGCCTTAGAAAGCTAGAACGACATCATGAAGACCAACCGCTATGCTTGTATACCATTTTCAACGACCTGAAAAGTGGCACAACGAAACTGGCAACTTGTGCGTCACCTCATGCGTTGAGGCATGATCGTCCTAAAAAAAAGCCCTCCAATGTTTTAGACACGTGAAGTTGATTGAAACAGTTGGACTGATATCTTTGCCGTATTGCTGGCCTGAATTAATAGCCGACGTCACCGAATAGTGCCGTCATTCACATAAGCATGGGGTGCAAAAATGCGAAAGCAAAAACTCGGAAACATTCATTCTTGCCACCGGTAAACAATGTTCTCTCCCTCCTCTACATGATTGTCACAGGCGGTTTTTGACGCTAGTCCAAAAGGAAGCCCTGGGAAGTGTGCACCTGAGTAGAAGAGGAGAAAGAAGTGACTGGTGACATAAAAGTGAATACTAGCAGAGGGCAAGGTTAACCTCTGCTTTAGGCAGTTCTAGTCTACGCCGGGTCTGAACACCGTGAAACGGTTCCCGCACGTGAACAAGTATCTTGGAGTCAGAGACGAAACACTCCCTAGGCGATTGAAAATATGGGTCTCTAAGCAGCCAAGGAAGGTCGCGGTGCGGAAACCTGGCTTGGGGAGGGAGACACCAGATCCCTACCCCTGTAGGGTATTCATGGCGAAAAGCAGCGCAAGCTAGACCGTGAACTCAACACAAAGAAGGCTCCTTTCGCTGTGATGTTTCCTTTGTCTTGTATATTCCTCTAGTTTGCATTGTTTTTCATCATGAATATCCACCAGCTAGCTCAAACTGCTGCTTTGCAACCCTGTAGGGTAACTTGTCCCGGAGGGTCGGAGGCACAGAATTTCCGTAATATGGAAGTACACTCGAGGACCGAGCGCCAGTTTTCAGGAAAAGAGAGTGCTCGCCCTTTACGGAGGCCTGAGAAGGAGCTCGATTCTTCCATGATCAATTTCAAAGTCACACGCTGTCCCCATTCCTGTCGAAATTGTCTTAACTCGATTGACTACATCTCTATTCCCTTTTCCTGTCCATAATACCCATACTTCATCGCGCGAAGTTGTGCCAGAGGTCACCAGCTGAATACGACGACAAGCTGTTGAAGTTCGATCGTATTGTCAACGCGCGGCGGAGAAGACGCGGGTACGATCTGTCACAGATCGCAAATGTCGATCAGACCCCTTTCTGGTTCGATGTGCCAGGGAATTCCACTGTGGACTTCAAGGTGCGCATGACAAGCGCCAAACGGGGATTTTTTTGCGATGATGTTCTGTATCCCCGCTAACGGCAGGGAAACTTCCACCATACGTGGTGTTCAGGTGGACGACTCTCCCTATGGAGAAGTTTCCCGAAATCATCGTGGTCCGCGTTTAAACAAGGCTGGATTTCGGACGAACTCATTCTTGACTGGGTGAAGACATTACATACCTTTAGCAAACCGATTACCGTGTTAGCGGTAGCGGTACCGGATTACCAGTAGCCCGCGCGCAGCCAATGCGGCAAATCATCTTGACGGCGCCAGATGGCGCCCGGTATACCCGACAGCTGCGCAAGCGCCTGAAGCATCGGGACCAATCAGAGCGCGCTCACCGCTGGTGGGCAGGCGCGCGCGCAGCTGCCGGGTGCCAGGCGCCATCTGGCGCCGTCAAGGAGATTCGCGCATGCGCATTGGCTGCGCGCAAGCTCCCGGTACTCCACTACCGGCAACGGTAACACGGTACGCGGTATACACGGTATGCTAAAGGTGTCTATAGTGGCAGAACCGACCGGGAGGTCTACAGAGACTCAAGGCCCCTTCCGTCGTGACCGATCAGGTCAAGGCCCGATTTGCTGGTGCTTGGACGGACTTTGCTATACTTCCTGGAAGCGTGATGAGCATGCTGTAGCCACCGACGTGTGCGTCAACAACTCATTCAAAGTTTCGATGCTCTTAAGCCAAGTCGATGGCCGAAGGCTGCAATCAAATTACGCCGACTGGACTACTGAAGACCGCACTTCCACAAGTCGGCACGTGGATTTTGATCGCGTGGTGTTTGTTGTCGACCGACATGGTCTCAAAGAGCTTTTTAGTGGCCGGCATCACTCACGCAATGGACGAACGGAAGATGACTATGAGAGCAAGCTGATGAGATGAGGTCATCGGACTGCAAAGCGAGCGAAAGCGGCGAGGAATTTCGAATAAATTGGTTTGTGGCTTGTCACCAGCTGTTCCATTGTACAGTACAGGAGCCGCAGCAACGCTGCATTGTTCTGACGGATATTATACGATGCACGGAGGCCTAAGCTCATGTAAGGACACCACTTGGGTAATGTGGCGCCCAACGCGAACCAATAAGTTTTGTTTGCAACTGATGAAGACGGAATGATTCTCCAACCGATCTTCGGCATCCAGCTGGCCTTCCAGCGATACGCGCTCGCGCTAAGATCATGCGCCTCAAGTCTGCCTTTCTCCTCTTAAATGGTGGCCTTGAATGGACGCAAGTTAAATTTTGTGTTTATCAACTTCATGCAATACAAGGAACGAACATCATAAACATACAAAATAGGGTGGGACTTTAAAGCAACTTTAATTATTTTGTTGCAACGGTATAAATGAAGCTACGTTAATGAAACTAGGCACGAAATATTGCACGAAAGCCCTAGCTGCAATAAGCTTCAAAATTTGCCTTTGAAAGTTTTACAGCTTGTTTAAAATGTTTATGTTATTTTTACCCGTTTGTATCTTTTTCTCAAAAATGGCTCAACAGTCGAAACACAGTGCAGAAATTAGCAGTGCGCAGAAACTCTTTAGTGTCAACGGACATCATGCAAAGGACGTTAAAAAAAAAAGGCAATTTGACGCCGCATTTTGAGCGTTATCTCACTGCACTGCCATTTGTATGAATCATGAGATGTGGTATTTTTAATTGAATTACAAAGCCTAGAGAAAACATGCATGATGTACCGACATTTTGAATATGTTCTTACTGCAAAATGCCATTTCAGGGGAAACACTGCACTCCTAAGAGAATTGCATGCCCGGACCGAGTTTAAACTGAGTGGCATTCACTTCTAGTGCTATGCTCTTCCCTGCCTTTTTTTCTAGCTCTTTGTTGCTTAGATGTGTCGTAGTATAATGTATTCGCCATGCGCTCTGCACTGACTCTTCTCGTGCTTGATGGCTTCGGTGTGTTGATTTTCCACTCTTTTTTTACATAGCTCATGTACGTAAAACATCGCATCATTGAAATAAATACCGTGTTAAAGACAAAGCGGTTTCATGGGCTATGGGTTGCATGCTCTCCTCGCAGTCTGAAGGTCCTTCGTTCAATTCCCCGCACCTACGTAAAAAATTATTTTTTTCTTCTTTGCTGTAGACGTCACTGTCTTATGATCTACTGCAGCCGTCATGCGACGGCATGGTGACGTCACTGAGGAATTTCGTACCATAGACGATGACGGACGCCCGCTTTTGTGCTATTGGGACAAATAATGATTTCGCATTAAAGGCGTTTTATGGTTACGTAGACCTTCGTCCCGCGTGATTGTTTTGTTCTTCTCGCACGACTTATGGACTGAAGCAAGCGGCATAGCTTCCTGTGGAATATTAAGCAGTTGCTACACACCCATGTCCAGTAGCCTGCAGCTGGCTCATGGCTTGCTCGATATTGATCGAATGAAGTCATCTAATAACCCTCTCGATGAGAGGGTAGTTGCCCTGATCATTCAATATCGAGCAAGCCACTAGCCAGCTGCAGGCCACTGGACGCGGGTGTGTAGCAAGCAGTGTTGTAGGCGTTACCGAAAAAAGTAACTAAATACGTTGCTCCTTAAGTTAAACAAAAAGGAACGCTTTACCACGCCACGTTACCCACAAAAAAGGTAACAGTTACCGTTACCAAAAAAAAGTACCGCACGTTACTTTGCCGTTACTTCATGGCCATAAATTTTAATTAGTGTGTCTTCGCTTTAAGAACTCACTATAATTTTATAAAGGTCATATCTCCCATCCAACTTCTAGCCCAAACAACGATTTTACACGAAATCCTAATTTAACGAGAATACTTTGCACAAATGTGCAGGAGCTTAGCATTGTTATAGTGGCTTACAGTGGTCTCAATAGTTACATGTGATGACTTCTAACTCTGCGACACATGGTGAAGCCATTTTCTGAACATGACATGAAACCCAAAATGACACTTCATCATCAATTCTAACTTCACAAAGAAAACATCGCTAAACTCTCAACAAATTTACAGTAATTCTGAAAAATGTGATGTTCCAAAATGCTCGGCATGCTTTCACACTATAGAGAGTTCTGTATGTGAGTTTTTGGAAGGGGAGGTAGGTGAAGGCAAGTGTGGGACTGCGTGTTCCTGCACGTGTTTCGTGCTTTGTGGCTATTCTGTTTTTTTTTTTTTTAGCTGGGTGCATCTTCAAGGGCAAATGTTTTCTTGCATGCATGCGAGCCGCAACAAGGGTCTTCGAGAGCACCTGTGCTATTTGTTTATTTGCAACGTCACTTTAGGTACGCAGCGCCTTTTATTTTTTGTAAAAAGGGGGTGGAGAGGGGACAATTGGAACAAAAAGTAGCTAGTAACGTGGCACTTAACGTTACCGTAAAATATTAACGGAAGTACGTTACTCGTTACAGTTCCGAAATGGTAACGAGTACGTTACTAAGTTACCGAAAGAAAGTAACGCGTTACCGGTAACGCCGTTACTTGTAACGCATTACCGCCAACACTTGAAGTTCTTAATAATTCCCCGCGAAGCTCTCGAGGTTGCAACAGTAAATAGCTTGTAAACTACACCATTATATGAAATGGCTTTCGTACGTACCGGTAGTGCTTATTGAGATTTTCCAGCTTCTGCCCGATCTGTTTTGCTGAATACGGCCCTTCGCCTGCCGGCAGGCCTGCGTTCAGGGAGTCCGCCATGGCGCTGTATATTTTCGCATTGCGCGTATTTGACCGCAGAGCCGAGAGATTGTCCTCCCAGATGGGTATCAGTGCTTTTCTTGTGGCAACAGACCAGTTCACACGCTTCTGTTCACTTCATGTGATAGCGGGCATCGCGGGCTCAGCCGACATGGTGGCAGCCATTTTGTCAGTTAGCCGCTTGACTGAGGTAGCCAACCTCAGTCACCGATAACCATGGTTAGTGGCATAACTGCGGTCAGGCTCTCCGTCTAACAGCGCACAACTATGGTTATTATTAACTGAGGCAAACTTAACCACGGTTAAGTCGGCCGTGTAACTAGGGTATAACAGTGGAGAGAGCCCCCAAGACAAAAAGCTGCATTAATATAGCTTGCTAACGGTTATCCGGGCAGTGATAGCCCGGACAGAGGTCTCAAAGTAATCGGTTCTTACTTGGGCTGGCAGTGGCACATGATCTGGGGCCACTTACCAAACAATTAAAATTCGGTCTCCGTTGTGTATGGGCTCCTGCTCAGCCCTACGTCGAGAAGTCAGCAAAACGCGCTGTCGGCCTCCGGGAGGACGATGTCAACACCCAACCTCGGCCCAGGGTCTTTCAGCAAGGTCGCTCCGAGTAGTTTTGGTCGGCTTGCCTACGTAAGGCCGACTTCACGCAGAGCTCATTTTGCCCCTTGGGTGCTACACTGAGAAGGAAAGTACCGCTTTGGAAGGACCTTTTTTTTTCAAAATCATACTATGTTTGTAAGGCGAAGCTGCTGCGCCTGTCTTCCACGACAGGCGTTTCCTTGGTCAAAGACAAGGCGAACTGCGGTTGATATACTGGGTGCTTTGCTAGAATCTACTAAGCCCTCGCAGATGCGCACATACTTTCTGTGCTTACCTGCTTCGAGAAAGAAGACACGGTCTCGTGAGATAACGTCCTTGAGTCGAGGGCAAGGAGGAATAAATGCAGCGGTCACAGTGTACCGGCCGGCACGCGTAGGTAACAGACGATGAACACACGTCTACTCCGGCTAGGCGACTCTGGCACTTACCGGAACTGTTACCCCGACGTTTTACAGGAGTTCTCGGCGCAGAAAAAAGCTGTCTGCCCCCGCGTACAGTCTGAAGAGTGTTTCAGCCGAGCGGAGTGAGTGCGTCGAACTCACTACGAGGCGAGTGCTTTTTCATACAGTGTCATAGAAGTAAGTCTTGTGACGCTGTGCCTCCTAACGCAGGTGTCATTCTTTCAACTAGAATGAAGTAAATTTAGCCGTGCGGCAGGAGTACGTATTATACAATCACCAAAATTTACGAGCTACGGCAATAAATTTTTTGTTACTTTGACGGTGCAAGCTACGAATTAGTCGCAGCGAAGATAATTCATATGACTGCGCATGAGTGCGGTTACACTTGCGCAGAGTTTTAACGGAGTGAATATTTCTTTAGCATTGTAATTATCGGGCAGTGGTTTCAGTCTTGTGAAAAGCATAACTTGAGCGATGTTCGCAAAAAGGCACTGGTAATAAAAACTTCCTTACTACTGCAGTTTCGAAAGAAATGCAGTCTTCGCATTCATGAGACTATCAAGATTCCCCTCGCCATGCAAGAAGGAAAGCGAGCTAGTTAAGCGCGTATGATTTTCAGTGCTATTGTACAACTTATACTCAATTCCACAGAATGATATATCGCATATGTTGATCACATCCTTCTTTAAAGGTTTACCTGTTAGAAACAAAGGGCTTGCGCAGGAGCGGGCGCTAGTACTTAGGCGAATAGCAACGCCACTACAGGCTGACAATGGCGCGCGCCTCTAATTGGCTACTCCCTGCCTCAGCTGAGCTGTGCTCCTCCACCTCCTCTCCCCCGTCACCGCGCGCAAAGGTCGCTTCAAACATCGGGTTTTTGCAAGAATTCCGGTAGTAGCTCTACTACTTTAAAACCTCTCCCAGTTATCTGAGTGGGCTCCGTGCAGCAGCTATGCACTGGTGCTCTTTCCTTCCCAGTGATGGAGCCACCAGTTCTGGCAGGACGGGAGCATGATCACAATTTGTAGCGCGCGCCGCTCTGATTAGCCGAAATCATGGCCGAGAGCGCCTAGGCATGCACAGTGCTGCTATAGATAGGGTGCTATAGTAGGATACATGCCAAGAATCCAGTGGCAAATGCCTCTCAAAGGAGGCCCTGAATCCAGCCAATGGTGTAGACAGATTGTCATGACGTCACGGTTAATCCCGTTTCACGGAGGCACTTGCCAGTCACCTGTGAGGATTGATCGTGGCATCGTGAGAACCGGTCAACGTCATCGGCTGGAGGGGCTCGTTTGAGGGGAATAAACGATATGCGAAATGCGCAGCGCCATCTTTTGGCGCTCCGAGAACTAGGCCGCCATGTTGGTTCGGTAGAGAAAACGAAACCGCTGCCCGCGTTGGGTTAAAATGGCTGCGCTTTGTTTTGAAATGTGAAATGCCGATGCACTGTTGCGCTACGTTGTGCAATTTGCAAGGACGCTGCCATGTCTGCGGGAACCAGATGCGTTTCAGCTTCTCGCTTTTTTTTTTTACTCTGTGCCAGTTTCAGAACACCATATGCCATGCGAGATAACGTGTGTCAGAACGCCAACCAGTGCGTAGCTATCGCTTTCTGCGCTCATTTTTCGCAAAGGTGTATAGGTGATTTGCGTTTAAATTAAGATACGGATCACGATCTTTGTTCTCTCTGGACAAAATTTGAAGCCGGTTTCGAGCATTTACTTTCTGAGAGCGCATAGCGTTCGGACATGAACATATTGACGTCGAATTGTACAACGTAAGAAAGCAGGCAAATTTTTTCAGCCGGCGTAGGCCTGTGTTGCTGAAGCGCATTCATTATTTGCCGGCAGATCGCGCCCATGGGCACTCAATCGCTCATGCCGCGGCGAGCTAAGTGCACTCACGGAATAATATGCCGCTTACTGCTTAGTTTTCTACGTGTTCTGTCGAGCTTTTCTCGTGATCACTTACATTTAGAACGGCTAGAAGGCCCTCTCGACCGTTGAGCTGTTGTAAGGTCCCATACGCCGTTTCTGTAGCGTAAGCTACACTGGCCGAGGTTCAGCAGTTTCGCGTGGCTCCTGGAGAGCCGTGATGCACATGCGCGAGGAGCAGTGACGTCATACGGCGCAAAGCTGGCGCGCTTCCTCTGGAAGCCGCACCACGTGACTGGTCGCGTGTTGAACCACGTGACCAGCCACGGCGCCGCGCCGTCGGCAGGTGCTCCGCACCAGGTGACCAAACGTGGTGAACCCCGCCGCACACTCACTGAATAACAAAACCCTGTGTCGAGGCTGGGAATCGAGCCAG
>JARKHS020005820.1:0-46920 GCA_030143305.2 Amblyomma americanum | reverse complement strand
GATTTCTTTGGGCACTGCCGTTCACAAGCGTTCCATAATGGGTTGTTCGAATGAGACGGCAAATGCATCAAGACCGGCAGTTTTCTTGATCGAACTGTCAACTGACGGCTCAGGTAATGGCCTAAGTCTGTTGCCTTGATTAAAGGAACATGTTTGTCAAAGAGTCTTGGCATTTGTTTGCGCACGACGCCAAAACATCCCAACATCCATCGGTTGCGGTGGCTTTCTGCGACTTTTTTTTTCTATAACCTTTTCTTCACTATAAAACTAGCTTCAAGCTAGTTTTGGGATTCATCCGCATTTGTTGGTAAGTAGCACTGTTATGAAACTAAGCATGGCTACTTTGGAGTAAAGAAAATATGCAGTCTTTATTTTTTAAAATTCTGGGAAAAAGTGTCATCCAAAATTGCTTGGAAGAGCGGAAAAAAATCTGAATTTTGAAGAATGTCTATGGTTTCTGAGGTCTGACGCCCTGGAACAGCATGAGGGCTTTAAAAGAGAGGCCCAGGCTGTAGTAGAGGGCTTTGAAATTGTTGCGACCACTGGACATTTTTTTTAACCATCTCTGGCATCGCGGACTAAACGAGTGAGTCGTGCACTGTAGCAAGGAAATTGGTTTTTGGGGAAACTAAATGGGCCAGTATCTGTCACACATCGCGGCGGACACGTGAACCGCGCCGTAAGGGTAGGGATAAAGGAGGGACTGAGAGAAGAGGTGCCGTAGTGGAGGGCTCCGGAATAATTTAGACCACGTTAGGACCTTTACGTGCATTGACATCGCACAACACACGGGCGCCTTGCGTTTCGCCTCCATCGAAATGCGGCCGCCGCGGTCGGGTTCGAACCCGGGTCCTGCGGCTCAGTAGCCGAGCGCCGTAACCACTTTTGCATTTCGACCTCCAGGGGATCTTTAACGTGCACTGACATCGCACAGCACACGGTCGCCTTAGCGTTTTTTTTTATGGAGGAAAAACGCTAAGGCGCCCGTGTGCTGTGCGATGTCAGTGCACGTTAAAGATCCCCAGGGGGTCGAGATTATTCCGGAGCCCTCCACTACGGCACCTATTCTTCCTTTCTTTTTTCACTCCCTCCTTTATCCCTTCCCTTACGGCGCGGTTCAGGTGTCCAACGATATATGAGACAGATACTGCGCCATTTCCTTTCCCCAAAAACCAATTATTATTATTATTATTTCGCGCTGCCGCAGTGATTAGATCTATACTAGGGTACAACTTAAAAAAACAGCAGTTGTTAACACTGGGCCACGGTCCGCGGCGTACTGTATTACTCCGCTAGCCAGTCACAAAAGTTAACGAAATCAGCTTTTTAATATTTGACTTTATTAAACAAGCCAGGTATCAAAATTCTAGAGCTTATAGCTTCTTGTTTAGGTGACAAGAGAAGTTTTAACAACGGCCTACATTTTTGTCGTGGAGGAATTCTGTGCGCCGGTCCTGAATGTGGGCGGAGCTTTTCTGCAGACTTAAGTTGTATCCGACTATAGCGACCGTAGGCCGAACAGCAGAGCGCCGATATTAGTAAATTACTGCTATAGTTTGTGTGGATTCTGCAACATATACTCGAATAGGATAACATTACTAAGCAACAACAGTGATATAATAGTAATAAACTTAATACCCCTCGCATTTGATTGGGGCATAAAAATGAATCACCCTTAAATTCCCGCGTCCAGCAGTTGAATGAAACCTGGGAGTGATGGCGCTACGGGTAAAGTGGCGGGTAGCCGTGAGCGTAAGAACATGTGAGATAGATACTGCGCCATTTCATGCCCCCTAATAACCAATTTGCTGTGCGATGTTATTGCACCTCCCCGCCGCGGTAGCTCGGTGGTTAGGGCGCTTCAGGCCTCTTTACTATCTATATTTTTAATAGAGTAAATGGCTGGGCTAGTTGGCTGATAAGCATTAAATCAGCCCCCCCCCCCCCCCCCCCGTACCCGTTCCCTCTCTCCATACCCGCAAAAAAAGGCAAGCAAGAGGCAAAACGAACAATTTGCGTGCCTCTAAGGCTCAACAAGAACGTGGGCAGGGCAACTAACCAGTAACATAGTTCCTCTAATATAGCAAGAACGCACCAAGCGTAGTTCCAGGTAGATGGTGAATGTCGAAGTTATAGTTTATGATCTTTCTCCTTTTAAAGGGACGCTGTGGACAAATAAAGTTCACCTGTATCGATAGATTACCGCTTTCAAGTGACAGACGAAATTGAATTTGGTTTTGGGAAAGGAAATGGCTGCAGTATCTGTCTCACATATCGGTGGACGCCAGAACCGCGCAGTAAGGGAAGGGATAAAGGAGAGAATGAAAGAAGAAAGAGAGAAATAGATGCCGTAGTGGAGGGCTCCGGAATATTTTTGACCACCTGAGGATCTTTAACGGGCATTTACGTTGCACAACACACGGGCGCCTTAGCGTTTCGCCTCCATCGAAACACGGCCGGGCTCGAACACGGGAACTCCGAATCAGCAGCCGACATAGACGGTATTTTATCTGAAAACAGAGCTTTTGTCACCTAGAAGAGGTCAGGAAAAAATAGTCAGGGGCACATATAGGTGGCACTTTATCTTAAAACAGAGCTTTTGTGACCTAGAAAAGGCCAGAAAATGAAATGCAAGTGCTGGCGGCCTGATCCTGATCATTTTCGCGAGCAAACTTCGATGCGTCAAGACTGTTTTTTTTTCTAGGATGCCCGAAGGTATCTACAACACTGCCGTTCATTTGTAAACAGTGATCACGAAGTCGTTTTCAATTTTGACATCAAGAGTTTCAAGCCAGTGCGAAGAGAAATTTTAAGTTCAATTTTCTCGCCAATTTGCTGCCCAACAAACATAAATATAACCTCAAAGAGGCAAATAAATAATTTTTGCGCAGAACATAAGTCGTATGAATCTCACTTTCTCAGTGTCTTTAATGGCCGTACAGGACCCCATCGTTCAATATAGCGCCCCCTATTTGCCTTTTGAGTGCATCCACCGACAGGCCCACCTCGCCAGACAGAACCATAGTACAATTCCGCATCCAGAATTATCTGAGTGTATTCTGTTCAAGACCCACTTCAACTGCAGAGCCATATGTTCATATATGGATCTATGACCCATAAGTTAGATATTGCCATATATGGACTTTTGACCCTTGAGTCAGATATGTCCATATATGGACATGTGAACATTGTGTGAGATATGCCGTTATGTGTAGCTACACAGCTGCAGCTAGTCACGGACGCTGCTACAGAAAATTATCAAAACCGAAGCTCATGAATTAATATGATGGGAAAAAGTGCGTACTAATGAGTACTAATACTAATGAGCAAGACATTAGAAATGCTGAGTTGCCCCATGGAATTCGCCGGCCCCGGGCAAATGATCTGAATTTGAATTGTTCATCTCAGGTTAATTTGGTTCCTGTTTCAACATCCGAAGAGTGGCTATGAAATATAAGTCAACTTGAGGTCACATACGGAATAAAACTACGTGATTACAGCTGCCTGTCGTTTGTCTTCGTTTCGGGTCTTGGGGTTTTGTAGTGGAAGAGTTGGAGAGAATTCAAACGACAAAGCGACGATATGTTGCAGAATTTGTATGCGTTCTGTGGCGTGAAGCCCATTTAAACGTCATAGCCACCGCTCATGTGGAAACCGAAACCGAACAGAATTAGAGATTTATATTTGTTTCTGGAGGTTTAGCATCCCAAAGCGACTCAGGCTATGAGGAACACCGAATAAAAGTAGAGACGATGCTCAATTATATATTATTTACCAAGCGTAGATGAATTCCACAAGCTGTTCTATGTACTTGCGTCTAAAAAACCCACAGACGAAAATCTGGTGCCTGTACTGTTTTAGAATCATACCTTGCTTAAAATACTCATCCATGTCCAGCAATTTTGGGCAAAAATGTTGAGAATTTGAAAATTGGAAGATAATTTTACCGTGTAATATTGAACGTGGTGGTCCATTATTCTGATATATAGCAAAATCTTTCTTTTAAAGTGCTTCTATAGGTAGCATCGAACAGTTAAATCTCCCGTAGAAAGCGAACGGGGAACGCTACGATAGCAAAAACGTTAATAGAAAAAAATTCAAGATTACCGCCGGGTGATCTGCAGATATGTTGATTATTATAGTGGAATCTTACATTATGTGTAAAAAATTGCGTTCACAAATGATTTCCCGCTCGAAAATGCTTGCGTCCAAAATTGCTGGGCATGTTCCGGAACGCGTGAAGCCGGTTGTTCCACGCCCTCTTTGGACTTTGCCACTGTCAACACTTTTGCTCAACGTAGTAGTGAAAGGATGCCGTAAGGCTTCACCGCTTAAAACTAGCTGACCCCGATTAACAGAAAAGCGTTCTCTACTTTTCTTGTGCTTTTTCCGCAGCCATTGCTGAAGTTCGCACCGAAGACCCAAGACATGGACCAAGATGAACAACGCCACTTTGTCTCGCATCTTGTAGCAAACGCTGACTTGACTGTCAGCGTAATGGAAATCGTGAGGTCGGCCACTTTCGATGGTGCCAGCGAGGAGGAGATACTTGGTGAGAATGTGCATGCTGAATGTCGTCGCATTCTACGCATGCATCATGCTTCGGATTTAGAGCATCATACATATTTCGACATACATATGAAGAAAGCCAACCGAAACCAAGGAGCACTGGGAAATGTTTCCAGTTATTTTTTAATTTGTGGTGTTTATCAATGGCAGAATAATACTGCGATCACTTTCTCGCCTAAAGACAATTATAAAGCAGAGGAAAACAACCATGCCGCCAGTGGGATCCGAACCCACGACCTCCGAATTTTGCGTCCGGAGCTTTAAGATCTGAGCTATGTCAACGTCTGTCCAATCTGATTGGACAGCCGTCGGAAACACTTTCGAGCCCTCCTGCTTATGCTTGCGAAATTATTCTGTTTTACAATGAAACTCTCACCTCCCCTCGCTGTTTACTGCAGAGACCAATATGGGCGTCCTTCCCATCGCCCAATTGGTACAGCAAGACTGGAGAGCCGAGCTTCTTGCCGACGTCACGGATGAGGTCCGACTAGTCCATGCTCGGGACGCTGACAAGGAACGCTACAGAATGTACATCGTCATGGGGTCAAGGGCTCGAGTATAAATTGATTGAGCGCTGACCTTTAAAGCCTTGAGAACTGCGTCATTTCAGGGGTGGCGGTGCGTGAGAGAAAAGCACTAATTTACGGAAAAAGGGAACTTTGAACATCAAGGACACGGCTTCCACACTGTACCACTCCCCGGACGAGCGATTAGACGTCTTTTTCATGCGAAATAAATAATCACGCACGCACGCACGGCTCCCCTTACACACACACACACAAACTGCTTACAATTGAGAAGTGGAACCATTAAACTAATGCCCTTCGCTCAGAGCACACTGTGCAATACACTGCAAGCAGCCCTACGCACTGCATATGCTATGAGCACACTGAGCTCCAAACTTTGGCCGATAGTTTTTTTTGGGCATTTATACTCCATTAAGCCGAAGTCTGCCGTGTGCTTTGGTTGCCTATATATGAGCCCAAAAGCAACACAAAGGCATTTCAGCTAAGAGATGTTCGATTTGGGACGCACACGTCTAGAAAACTTCAGAAGTGCTTTAGTCCGTAGGCGAGCAGATGGACGTATTTTTACTCGATAGCGTAAGAAGCTCGTTCTGATGAAAACTTGGAGTGGTCGTACGTCGTCTTGCGTCAGTCGGAAAAAATCCTGTGAGTTTAAAGTGAAGCTAACGAACGGGGAGAGGGTCCAAATGCAGCGAAAATTGGCGAAGAGTTTCCTAGAATGGGGTACTTCAGGATATAGAAGCAGTTCATAAAAGAAATCAGCCAGTATAGGCGTTCAAAGCCAGGCCCTCTGCGTGTCAGGAGGGCACGGAACAAATAGGCCATGAAGGGTAGTTGGATCAAGTGTGCTAGGGGGCACCTAGGGAACGCGTTAGGGTGTGTATGGCTTAGTAACTTGTGTTTGAGACGTGTGCATGAGTATGTAGTTGCGTAGTGTGTCGTGAAGTGCAACTTCGATAGAGATTGGTAATGGTAATCGGTAATGTGATTGGTAAGTGTAATTGTTATTGAGGCCGATGTGAACAAATTGAGAAATAGAAGCAGTAAAAAGAAAAATAAAAGGAGAAGGCGCTATCGCGTCGGTGCTTAAGGCGAAGCTGAACCATCCTCCTATTTAAAAAAAAACACTTTGCCGAGGTCGTACTTCACGTTGTGCGAACTGCTACTGCAACCTTTGTTGCTCAAGGACCGTATGGCCGAACACACGTGTAAATACACTGGATCGATAGCTAAAGCTTTCCTTAGGAAAGAAGGTTGTTATATTGACTGCTGCGCCAATTTAAAGTGATTCATTTAGTTCCCACTAAATTGCGTTGGTAAGAAATGGAAAAGAATTGTTGGGCATGCCCACACGTCGGCAGAGGGACAATTAAAGCGAGTGGGCTCGCTACTCATCGGAAATTTTGTTGCTTTTTGTGGGATTCATGGAAAACGGCAATGTATATAAACCTGCCTGAATAAAGTGAAGCCACCTGATGTCTGCTGGACCTGAATCTCTACAAGAAAAGAACACAATGGGCTAGTGAGGCCTTCTATATGTAGAAATTTTTTGCTTCCGTTAGATTTGGTGCCTGGTGCTCGACCAGTCGCATTAGAATCATACATGCAGTACCCGCGCTAAAATTAAGCCAAGCTTGTCGGCAGTGGGCTCGAGGTAGACAGTTGTCATATGTCTGCGTTCCATTCAAGCAGGTCAGCTTTTGTGGGACATTGTATAGAGCCCGAAAAAAGCCTTGCTCTTAAGGAATTTTTTTCCCTTTAACACTGTGGTTCGAGGTACTTCTGCGGCACCTAAAGCTAAGAACTGTTACATTACTGTCACCGACAAAAAATCGTTTAATTTATGTGCCGTACGTAGGAGGAGGAGGAAAAGCAGGAAGGTTTATCGGAAGAATAATTGGTTTGCTACCCTACACGGGTGGAAAGGGATGAGGGGATAAAAGAATGAAGGAGAAAAGAGTGTAGGGGGCAGAAAATTAAAGTCATTATGTAAAGTCACAGCGTTCGGTAAAGAACTAGGTGTCTATAGTCCTTAAATATTTGTCACAACATTGCTCCATTATCAGGCTGTTGGCTGCTCTTAGGATCAACAATCTGCTCTCATATCATAGTGATTAAACATGTACTGTAAACTATTACAAAATACCATACCATATTAAACAATGCCATATTACAGTGCACTATGCTTTTTGCATTATGTCATGCAGTATGCTCAGGAAAGAATACTGTCAGTGTAGTATGAGTAGTTTGCGTTGTTCGCAGGTTTCCTGACCGAAGACGAACTTACTTTCCTGTCATTAAAACCCAGCTGCCGAGTAGACTTCAGACTGTTGCAAGGCATGAGGGCAGATGTTTCCGCCATTTACTATAAATCATTAAATCCTATTTGTCTCCGGACTTCAAATTGCTCTGATGCACTTGCGTCTAAAATGCTGATGCAACAAACTGCGCTTCATGTTCATGCTGCGGGGTCGCAACCATTTATTTGCATGCCATGTCAATCATGGCTGACGTGTGTTCCCAATGGATGAAAGAACGCAGATCCCATGCTATTCGTCTGGCCCCAAGCTGAGTAATTGACGGTGCTAGTTGCATCGCACCGTCGCAAGGCAGCACATTTCTAAGCCCACCTTTATCACGCGACCGTAGGTTGCACATTCCAGAGAGCGCATTCCGCCCCACGTACCCCTTGTGACCGGGGTCACATATGCCATATTATTGGTGACCAGCGTCAGTGGCTTATTTAGCGGAAAAAACAGAAGAAAGAAGAATAATGTATGCCTCAGAAACTGCCGCATTAAAGTCGCGCTGTGGAATGGCAGCCCGTGGAAGAATTTGCGGTTTCTAAAGCATCTGAGGGCCCTGAGACATCCAGAGCCGCGACGCGGGTGTCTCCAGTTCGGCAGCAGTGCACCGGGAATACGCGCCTAATCTTTCTGTTTTTACAGGTGAGATTCGCTCAGTATATTTTGTTTTTCCATTTGTGTAGTGTTCACTGCTGCCGAGTCGAACTGCCCGCATCGCATGTATCTGTTCCTTTGTGTCGTGATTGGTTGCAGTGACAAAGAAGGCAATTGAAGAATTGCGTAGTGAGTTGAAGAAGATTTTGAGGTGATAAAAGAAGCTTTGGAAGAAGCAGTCGATGAGATTAAAGCATTTAAAAAAAATGTGTTGGTGACCTCAAGGCTTTAAAATAAGAGCTTCATGATGATTGTGGATTTTTATGGCTCAAGGGCATCTATGGCCAAAGCGCGCAATGACACAAGGTGTTTTTAAATACTCAAGTTGCGGTCAAAGGCCCATTTTACAAGCATTTCACGCCAGATCAGCCGAGCACCAGGCCAGGGGAAAGCTTGTACCCATTGTGTCAGCGGAGGGTACCCGGCGGCACTGAGGATCGGACCCCGCACTGCCCGCATGCGAGGCGGATGCTCAACCACTGGGGCACCGCTGCTGTAAGAAAGCTTCAAGAAACACTATGTGAAAACAGATACCTGAGGTCTCAAAGCATGAAGCTGTCTCGCGGCTAGAAGAGTTAGAACGGTACCAGCGGTCGAACAATATTGGAATTAAGTCTATACTCAGAGGTTGTACTTTTCGGTTTTTATGTTTTAAAAATTTGGTGGACTTTCTCGGTTTCTTTTTCAGGACGCTGCTTCCGGGGTTTTTTCGGCAGATATTATTTTAGAATAATGAATTACTGACGTTTCCTGTGACTTAATGTAGCAATAATTAGCGGTCATAAGTCGTTTAATGTCAACCTCGGTCATTCTGAACAATTTATTTACCAGTAACTAACGTGCAAATGGTAATACTTGCAGCTCTGCTTCTATAGAAGAAATTGCTACCCCATTAAAAGAGTAATTCAAGTCAAATGAGATAGCCGCCAGACAAAAACGGAAGTGGAAGTTTACTTCTAAGAACTAGGTTGACATGTTATCGTTGGGTCACGGAAACACCGTGGTTGGGCTGTCCAGTTGTCACGCTGTGCGCGAGGGCGGGGCATCACGTGGTCTGCTTGTTGATGGCAGCGATGGAACTGCCTCTCAATTGTCGCACTAGCCAAACATACTTTTTCGTGATGCCCATTCGGGGGTTCATGTCAATATACTACATACAATCGATTAACACAGTAAACCGACTAGCTCCTCTAAGCATGTAATGATAGTGAAGAAACAGTGCTTAGCCAGAAGATGGCGAGGAGATGATGCTTCCCGGTCAGCACCGGCGCTCGCCCGCGCGCCGAGAACGTCGAAGTATATCCCCTCCCTCACCGTCGTATTCATGTAAACGTGGCTAGAGATTACACAAAAGGAAAAGTCCCCGTCCTTCAGCTTTCGGAGCGAAAGTTTGCATTATGGTGTCTTCATGGTCCGATCGCTTGTATGGGGAACCTGCGCTGCCAAAGTGGCACTGCAGTTGTTCTATTCGGTGACTCAAAACTACTTTTGTCAGTCACTTGGGCCGTTGCAAATGCGAGAACACATTCTGCACGATTAGATACCCGCGTTTGGCTGGCTGATAGTATTCATTGCTTAGCTTCTCTCGATGTAGCCCAGATAGCTGACGCACGGCACGTGCGCCTTCGACAGAGCGCGGAGGCACGCCAATAAGCGCCTGAAGGTTGCGCGGAAAAGTACTAAGTGTACTACCCAAACCGCTTGCTCTTCTCGCTAGGCAGTGTGTTATGGCGCTGCAATCGGCACCGCAAACTTCAGCGCAAGTTCCCCATAGTTCATCAGGTGAGGCGGAAAAGCGTGGCTGGAGGCTGCCGTTCACTGCCGACATAGTACGAGACCATCGCAACGCAGCGAAAGGGGCGAAACAGGATGCTGCAGAAATAATGCTCTCGCATTTACACATCATAAGAATTGTTAAGGTGCCGTCATAATTTTTTTTGTATTTAACACGTCGGTTTAAACTCCAGGTTGGGAACCCTCAATGCATTCTTCCAGCTATTTCAAGTCATCAAATATGATAGCATCAATTTTGAAGCAAAAGCATCTCTCCACACTTGGGCAGACGCAACCAGGTTCCAGGCGCCATCTTAAATATCATCATGATCATCATCAATCTTACTACGCTTACAGCAGTGCAAAGGCCTATTCCATGTCTCCCCATTTAACCCTGTCCTTTTCTAGCTGCGCCCACAGTATAAAAGTTTTATGTAAAAAGAAATCAAAATTTTTTGAGCAGCGATGCTTCATATCGTTACGTAGTACCATTTTACACCAAATATATTAGGGTAATTAAAAATTGAGTACTTTTCAATGCCTATTTTTATTTCGCCGCTATACACTACATTAATCTTCAAAAACGGCAACATTTAGACCGTCTCCCTTACGCAGTAACCTCTACTGGCTGGAGCGCGCTGTGAACCTCGTATGTTAATAGTGTCAAGCCGAAGCTGTTAATAGCGCAGATCTGTATTTTTTCCGCGGCGGAACGTTAAAAAAATTTCCGACTGTGCTTTTGCCATGCGAATTTGATAGAAGCTGTCACTAAATTCGGGAGCTATACCTTGAATGCCGTTTCATCGACTGCCCTGGAATCCGAAAATCGAACCGAACCTCCTTTCATCAAAACGATCGCCACTACACGAAATAAATCTATTCGTTATTTTGGTCACGAAACACTGAACGGTTGCAAATAGCCTAAGTAATGTTGGATTATTGAAGCTTACGGTAGTCTAACATGCGAAATAAACAGAAAACCTAACTTCATTTATACTCGAGCTAATTAGAATGGAGCTAGAATCTAGCTAGCTTGCGCGGCGTTTCACTCGCTCACGTGATCAGAGCATACAAGTGTTGCGTTGTTTGCTTTAGAACCACGGGGCTCCTGTGGCACTACAGTTAAATTTCACTGATATATGGAGTATTTAGCTGGACGTACGGAGTAAGGCTGCTGTTGCGGCGAGGTTTCTGGACGCTGGTCGTATATTAGAGCGAAAGCAATACTCGGATCGGTCAACTCCCAGAATTTCCTTGCGACGTTTGTGGGCTTGTGCCGTCAAATAAATAAATGAAAATAAATCAAATAAATACTCGCGACTGTAATTCGAATCCATGGCGGCGTGATTAACTCAGCTTTGCTGGCCACTGCGCGAGAACACTAGGCTGTCGCTCCAGCCGAACAAGCCTCGTGTTAAGCAGCAACACACTCTCGCGCTGTTCACTGCACGTCGCGTTTTTTGTCAACTATTACTACTCTCGAACTAATAATCGCGCTTTGAGCTAAGCGGCGGTATTGACAGGCGTGTGCTGCATGCGCTGGCGAGGACAACGTTGTGGCAGAAACACGGCACTTGAGCAATACGAGCATAGGCCGCCAACGTACATTGGGCGAATTGGCATTGACGATGAAAAAGTTGGAGACCCGCATTTTCTCAGTGGCTTTCGAAAAGGTAGGGGAGAGATGCCTCTTTATCTGTATGAGGACCGGTTGTTGTTGAAAGGAAGCAGTAGAGCAGCCTAGAAAGCTTTCCGGAGAATACAAAAGTCCCACTGACTCTATAGGGCGCCGTGATCGCATTCCCCCAGTAGCACTGGCCACTAGCTTGTCCACAATAAATGCTTACTTTCTCCCCTTTTGTGTTCAGAGCATTGGTGCGAACGCGAGGAACAGGCCGAGGCAGTTGCAGTGGTGCAAGAGAACACACCATTGTACCCTTTGGATAAATACACTCGATCTCGTTAGCTGGTGGTAACCAGCGTAGAGCTGTGCACTGGCTCGGGCCGGGCCCGGGCCAGCGTATATTTGTCTTGGACGGGCCGGCCGGGCTTCGGGATCGCGAGTAGACGTACAGCCTTGGTCAAAAGTTTAGAGCCCCAGTGGTTTGCTTCTAAGCCGTGTAGTGGGGCTCCTGTTGTTTTTGTTGAAGTCCTACCCATCAGAGGGGGCAGGAGGGTGCAGCCACACTGCGTAACTCAGAACCAAACCCTCAGGGCTCTAAACTGGACAAAGGCTGTACCATATGCGGAAGTGCGAATATGGGGGCAGGAGGGTGCAGCCACACTGCGTAACTCAGAACCAAACCCTCCGGGCTCTAAACTGGACAAAGGCTGTACCATATGCGGAAGTGCGAATATGGGGGCAGGAGGGTGCAGCCACACTGGGTAACTCCGAACCAAACCCTCAGGGCTCTAAACTGGACAAAGGCTGTACCATATGCGGAAGTGCGAATATGGTCATGGTGGGCTTGGAGCCTTGCATGCACAGCAGGAAGTTCTTTGTGTCTAGACCATCCAGGAGTGAATGTGAAAGGGCCGGAAGCACAACCCATACAAAAATGTCCTATGGCCGGCTATAGAATTTTGGCCCAAATAGCTATAGACCTTTCCTATTTCTGTCTATAGCTGTCTATACAGGCTCATATATTTTTCTATAGAGAGCTTAAGACAATTGTATGGTTCCAAAGCTATAGCTTTAGTGGCAAATATTTTTCAATAGCTGGCAATAAGCACTTCTGCCAGTGGGTGCTTATAGACGTTCATGAAAGGCCATAGACGGACATAGCTTTTTCCATAGACGCCCATAGGTCCTTTTTGTATGGGAAACGCTTACAAAAAGCAAACAAAATCTTGTTGGGGCTCGAAACGCATTTTCGGTTCTAGCAAGTATTAACGCTGGGGTCGACAAGAGGAACATCTCACTGCCAGCCCAAGGGGCGTCGTTGTTTTCTTGCAGCAGCGCCTCGGGAAGGGGTTCTCGCCGCGGTCGGTATCCAGGGAAGGGAACGATGGGACGTTTTGTGGTGCCGTTTCCGGGAAGACGCTTCGCAACGCATCCGCAGCCCCTACTGCCTTCTCTCTTGTCCGTCTACCCAACAGGAGCCACCGAAGCGAACACAGCACCCTTCCTTCCCGTGAATAGCAGAAGCAGGGACGTCGTGGCCACATCGACATTTGCAGGAGAGCGCCGTGCTGTCGCTTATTGTGAGAAGCCAAAAAAAGCCTGCCAATCGCGGCATGCTATCCACGGCTTACGCCTGTCACTCCCAGTCGTACTTCAAGCGTTTGTCTTCTTGCTAAGAAAGTATTAGCCATTCCTTCCACCAGCTCAAGCAGCGAGAGAAATTTCTGGGCTGCCGGACTCGTAATGCAGGAGCGCCGCTCTTGCCTCAAACCTTCATCAATGGACACTTGTTCTTGCATATTAACTTAGAGTGATAATTATATACCTGTTCGTTGTGTCTGGTGTATAATCATAAACTGTAATCGGGAAGGCGAGGTCCAAATATAAATGTCATTGAAGTAGACTCATTGTCCTGAATTTATCTGTTTTTGTGTCGTCGTTGTCTTGCAGGTCGGGCCCGGGCCCGGCCTTAACTCAGAGACCAGGACCGGGCCCGAGAGGGCTCAGGGTACTTCAGTTTTGGGCCGGGCCGGGCTTCCTGCTGGTAGGGTAAGGTACGGGCAAGGCGCATTCTAGAAATTGCGGCCCGTGCACAGCTCTTAAAGGGGCTCTGAAACGCCTTCCGAGTAGAGCACATTAACTCACTTCATCACTGCACTGTGTTGTCACGAAAACCAGAGCCAAATAATACTCTTCTGCACGCAGCAGACGACTCACAATCACGCGTCAAAGTTGGCGAGCCCTTCCCGGCGACTTTTTCACCCTCGCAACCTCCTTCGTCCCCAGCATCTGCGTAGACAAGGTGAGAGGTGGCCATTGGTTAGATTCTTTCAGACGTCAGGCAGCTACCGTGGTCGCGGCCAATAAGCCGCTTAGCTCCGGCGGGTCGGGAAGCTGCGCTCCCAGAGGGGGGTCGGCGAAGGAGTGCCTACCTTCCAGCGTCCAAAAAGTGACGAGAGGAGAGAGAAATGCGCGAAGACGCTGAAATTCAAATTTTAAGTACAGATAACCCAGCTTCTACAAAGCGCATTTAGAAAATTCTTGCTGGACACTACTCGTGAAGCAGCGTGCTTCAATACCCCACGCATGCTGCAACTTTACCAGAGCCCCCTTTACAGCCCCTTTATAGGGGCCACGACACCCTTTTTTCACGCATACCTTGCTTATCGAATTTAATTCTCAACTTGTTAAATTTAAATTCCCCGAAGTTTCAGTTGATTCCACGCGGTAAATATTTTTAAAACGATTTTTTTTTTCGTTTCCTTTGCGAACTGCTTGCTGCTCTGGCAACCTCTGATCACTGACGTCAGAGGGGCATACCCGCCACGCGTCGTCTGCTGCGCGCTGTTGAGGTGCTTGCATGAACACCGTGGACGGCGGTCGCTCGAAAAGTTTTCTTTTTTTTAGCTTATCGAAATAAAATGCATTTTCAGAGTTTTCTTTTCGGAAGCCATCAGCTTAGAACGCGACCTGAGTGATCCTTAAAAAGCGGACTTCCTCGTGGCACCCCTTTTCTCATTGTTGAGGAAACAGAAATCGATGAACCCCTGCTTTATTATTTACGCTCATAAGCATGTTATTTTTATGTAATGAGTGTGGTTTCTTTTGAGCAGTCAAGTGCTCCTTTATGTGAAAAGCGGCACGTGCCGTGCATGCCTTCGCCGATGTGCGCCGATGAAAGCCACGGCGTTTTGTAGCTGGCTGCCAATTTCTTGTCCGCTATTCATCGGCCCGATAATTAAACTCAAATTATCACAAGGTGGCACTAGAGTAACCTTGAGGCACGAAAAGAGCAGAGAAAAGCGCCGAATGAGACGACTTTCCCGCTGCATGTGTGCATTTGTAAGTCGAACATACATTCCCTTCGGTATAGAACACTTTCGCAGGAACCAAGCCACTTGCAAAACCCTACGCGACTCGAATGCTTTCACTGCCCTCACCAATGAATAGTCGCTGCCGCCTAATGAGTGCTTGAAAATAATAGTACATCATTTAGCGTTTACTGTGCGTGCGCATTGTGGCCTAGGAATGCGACGATCACGACAACTGCAGCCCCGCGCTGGGGTTGTTTACATAGCTGTGCGCGAACAGTACTGTTCGTTTGCTTGACATAAAACGCAAAACGGGCTCTCCTTATCTTAAATATTACTTAGTATTGCTCACAAATTGTAGTTTTACTCACTTGAACACTATGATAACACTGCAATAAGCGCCGCTGATGCTATACCACATGTTTGGGAAACGTTTTGCGTAGGACCGGCGCTTCCCGCTAATTGTATCTGCTTCCTCTTATGTCATCAGTATATTTGATTTTAAAGCACTCTAGGTAAATATACGTTCGTAAATTACTTTAATTAATGAAAAGAACCAGATTTGTTGTCCACAGTTGACGCCGACGGCTGCTGCCGGCTGCCTTCAGCACATGCTGTGCATACCAGGTCACATATCGGCTCTTTCCCCTTATTGTACTCGCACCCTGCGATGTAGGCAGTCGTCGCTTTGAGGGCACTGTGAACAAAACTACGCTCGACAGCTATTTGCAGGCGCTAAAACTTGCGAATTCGCTGTCCGCAATCGTCGAAATCGCACACACGAATCCTGCGTACTCGCTAGGCCTCGTCACGAAAGGGGCCCGCGGTCCGCCGTCGGCGAAATTCAAGCATCTGGCAAGAGTTCCCCGCTGACTAGTAAGAGAGTGTGAAGATATGAAATGCAACCGCTCGTTTCGTTTTTTTCGATAAGGTACACAAGCGCAGTTTTTCGGGCCGTCTATTCACCGGGAGTGAAGCTTTCGCTCGGCCGCACAAGCCTATAGGCGACGGTGACGAGCGGCACTGTCGCGTGGCGTTTTCTGCCCGTGTCGCTCAATCGCCGATAGGTTCTATGCGCAGGCACCGATTGAAAGCACATCTTCGCTGGTGCACGCACATCGCGTATGTCGCCGTGGCTAGCATCAGGTACGATAAGTTTTAAAATTCTTAGAATGTCATACCAACTAGTCCCCCGACACACTCTGCCAGTTCCCACTAAGATCACTCTTTACACTACTGCGATACGGGGTCGTTGGTCGTGCTGGCGTCGTCGTCGGTCTAGCTTGACAGACCAGTGCGTCAGTGACGGCATTTGCATACCGACCTGCTCACCGACCTCAATCGCCGTCGCGTCGGCCTATAGTGTGACTGGGCCCTGCCTATACCGAAGAATAACTGCGTTACTGTTATTAACGGTTTTGCGGCACCGGTCACTCATATATGGGGGACGACTGCTACTTCGATCGCCCGCGGAAGCACAGGGGACAAGAGGCCTCGCTGCGCACATTACATCAACGAGAGCAGACGACGTTGCTCCATGTGTGCCCTGGTGACGTCACGATAGCATTCACTATGGCGGTCGCTGCCGGTGGGAGGAGTTTCCCGTTCTCAATTTCGATCACATTTTTTCGAATATAGAGCGCGTACAGGGCAGCCTAATTTCGGAAACTGAATCGTAGGCTCTTGTATTAGTTACTGAAGCACAAAACTGAAATATGAAGAATGACCATGTCATGGCCCCTTTAAGGTTCATGCAGATTAAGGGGAATTCCCTTCTTTCCCTTTCTGAAAAGAATACAATGGAAGGTCACTGACTCATCTTCTTTTGTGCTAACTCTTTCTTTTGACGGTGCAGGAAGTGAGAACGCCGAAAGGGGTTTACGTGGCTCTGACAGAGTCGCAGCGAGACCGGTTTTCCTAGCTAGGGAGTCGCAGCTTAGTCGCTGCGCTTGCAGAGGGTGGATCGAGTTTCGACTGCGCCTCGCAGAAATGCATGTAAACCCCAAAGCGCATGGCAGCGGAGGGGGGGGGGGGGACTCTGGGCATTGTGGGAGCTGTGGACAAAAGTTGAAGCACTTGTAACTTTTAAGCGCGTTGTGGCGTCTCCGAAAGCAGACGCCGGAAGCATAAGGGAACGAGCCACAGAGGCCTGACTCCCAGCTGCGACACAAGGCGGCGCCACCATCGCGATAGCTTCGATGCGCTCCCATGTAAACAGTGCCTTATCGCAGCGGCCGCTGCGCCAAATCGTTCATTTTGCGCTAATGGAAGTCAGGGGATCGGCCTAAAGGACATACTGACCATTACGCGAATAGTAGTAAAAAAAAATGAGCAGTCTGATGGACTTCTCTCATGTGGACGGGCACACTTTAAGAGAATGTGCGTCATTAATTTGGAAACAGCTGCCGTTAATAACGGGCTCCATTTTATTGCCCAGCGCCTGGCTTCAGCAGCGCGAAAGACTGAATTGAATTTGATTTGGGTGTTCGGTGTGGTAAGTGTCCCAGTGTATGCGCCTATTCTGTTCAAAGAATATCTATGGTCGGGTACAACTTTAGAAGACAGGAGAGGCCCCGCCCAGATGACCGAAGCGCTTCAGCTAATTGCCTCCGTGACTAAAGAAATAGTGCCACTCAAAAAATTGCGACTGCTTCTAAAACGCGTATTTCTCGGTATAAATAAGATTTGTTTATCTTGATGAGTGGTTTGGTAAAACTATCATGACGGAAATGCTACAGCACATGCCGGATCGCGAGATAAAAAAAAAAAAACTCCGAGCCTTCTACAACGCTGTGCGTCGTCGGCTACAGAGCAAGGTCGACGGCACCGAACGACGCTCGATAACCTGCTAGACGCTCGGCTATCTTATCATACTGCTGCCAACGGTCGATGGTTTGCGCGCTGAGCTGTTTCCTGTGATCCTGTTTCCAGACGAAGCGCCGCGCAGCGTCACCGATGTTCGCTGTAATCTTTTTTCGTCGGCTCATGTCTCAGAACAAACGCACGCAGCAGATATTGTGCATCGTAAGCTCGCGATAATATTTCCAGCATGACAGACGCCCACAAACAATTCGAATTCACTCTGACGAAAGGAGACGCACACAGCTGATGCGACTCGGCCCAGTTCGAAGTGAGGGCGGCCATGTTAGGCATGTTCTCCGTCGGCGGGGTCACCGGCCGTCCGGCTCATGACGTCACCTGAAGTGCGCGCCTATTAGCGGAGGCTCGTGTGCATCCGCCTTTGAGGGGCAAATGCCGCTGCCTTCTAAAGTTGTACTCGACTATAGTCGCTTCAGACACGCCGACGGCCGTTCCCAGTGTTCAACAGAACACAAAGTGGCTGCAGCTATTACTGCAGTGAATACTCCTAATGGCCTATGCCCAGCCCCTCCTTTGGCGTGCCAGAGGGCAGTTTACAAAGAAAATGGATGTTCATTGTTCGAATTCCTTTCAGAAATGTGTCTCTCAGGAACAACAAACAACGTTGCCTTCTATTTATCTGCAAAGTTTGCTTCCAGGACAGTAGGTTTCCCGATTTAGGAGCTGTGTACAGCCCTAAGGTTCCCTAGGTCAAGCCACATGGGGCTCTTAGGTAGAATTCCTAGAATCTTTATAGGGGTGAGGACTGCCTCCAAGAAGCGATTATTTCTCGCCACGGTGAAAGCAACCTTTTGCCATTAAACTCTAAATAAACCTACACAGACATATATGGAAATTCGGAAAAGGAGTGATTAATTAAGGTGGGAAGCCCTTAATGGGACGAAGTGCTAGGACCGAATTGGAGAGAATGACTGGTACGGACATATTGAGAAGGAAACGGAAATACAGAGAAAGACGCTACTAACTATTTATCGACAGCCTTCTTTTTACTGTTAATTATTTCGCGCTCATTTTTAAAACTTTGTATTGGGTTATTTTTGGGCTACATATCATTTTCACGTCTGGCTACATTTGGGCTACTTTTTGAATCTTTTTTGGAAGTTAGTGCTCGGACCAGTGTCGCCAGATGGCGCAGACTGGCATAGCCAAAAAAAGATAGAAAAATCGTAGCCCAAAAATTACCAACCATATTATCAGGCCGAGGGAGTTAGCAGCCTAAAGTAGCCAATGTTGTGGTTACGAAATTGCCGACACATCAGCGATACGGCCATTTTTATTTATTTCAAATTTGAACTCCAAACAATAAACCAAACAGATCAGGTGACACTGCAGAAAGTCAAAAATATCACTTATGTGCCAGTTGATCCCCTTCAACAACATCACTACTCGTACATAAATGCACTGTTAAATGTTTCCAAGCAGCACGTGCTTGGCTCAAAATTTCTCCTTTGAACCACATGGCACATGGAGTACGAGTTGTAGAGTTCACGTGATCAAATTTCTTGCACTGGTCATTTTTTCTTGCGGTGAGCTGCCCGAGAACCTTCCCTATATACTGCGGCGTTTGACAATGGGAAGCGCAAAAGTGTCATGACCACAACCGAGAATTGAGGACAGACCTTTGGTGCAGCACTGGTGGCGTACGTGCATCCGCGTCAGTTGGCCGGAAACACAAGACAGTTGTGGTTTCCTACCACGCGCTCTACACTCTTGTATTCAGAACAGGGTTGCGAACGCGAGGAGTAAGTCAAGGCAGGTACTGGCGAAGAGAAGGCACTATTGTCCCCTTTCGACAACCCTCTAAGCGCGATCGCTAATGGTGTCTTCGACTCGTTGCTTTAGATCGCTCTAGAGCGCTCTGAGAGGCGGCCGCACATTCGGCTGGTCGAAACCGGCTCGCTCTGACTACATTCGGCTGGTTCTTTCTGAGCGCTCGCCTCCAGCTCAGAGCGCTCTGACGCGCTCCGAGAGAAAGTCGGAGCGGCTCCGAGATGAGTCCACGTGACAGAGCCACTTCCGCCATTTCGCGAAAGCGGTGCGAGGCCTCGGCGTTCCCCGCGCGCAGGCAGAAGCAAGTGTAGGCTTTTGACGCAGTAGTAGCGTCCTTGCTGCGTTGTGCTTTGCGGGTGCCGCGCTGTGTGAGGCAAAATGTCAAAGAGACGCCGGATAACTACGCTAGGAACGCGGTCTTTGTTGCTGTCACATGACAACAGCGATTCCAGCAGCAGCTCAGACGAGGACGACAGTGCTATCTACAAGGCTATGTTCGAAAAATGAGCGTCCCGTGGGACGGAAACCCGGGGTAGCGATCGATGCAGGCCAAGCGGCGACCGCGATGCAAACTGTGTGCGGCCACGTGCGGCTGAAGGTAATCAAGGGACCTTACGGGCGGCTACTGTTGACATCAGCAGCGGTTCCGCGTAGTGGTTCCGGAAGTTACGTCCCCCTTCTGCCTCCTGCGCTTAAGACTCGCTGACCATTCGGCTTGACTAGTCTCGCTATGCAGCTCGGAGCGAGAGCGGCTCCCACTCTGCCAGATCCTAACCGGATCGCGGGAGCGACCAGTCGAAGACACCATAAAGCTCATGGAAAGCACGAAGTTTCGGTTCACGCAAAGTGAGGGGCACCCCCCATTTCCTTCCCGGAAAAGAATACAGTCGTAGGCGACCGAACAATCTCCTCTCGCGCTAGCATCTTTTGTGGGCAGAGCGGGAAGTGAAAATGCCGTCTGTGAAGCAGGATTGTTGAGTGTGATCGTCTTCAGCTTGTCATGAATGGAAGCAGAGAGAGAGCAAGCAAAAAAAAAAAAGCTGCATCGAACAGCTAGCCAAACGTAGCGCATTTCTTGAAACACGTTTCTTTAACTACTCAGATTTTTAGCTAGGGAGGCCAAAAGATAGGCACAACGCCAAACCGTTAAAAAGCAGCCAGGAAATATTTTCATTCTCCAAACTTGGCCGCAAATAGCCCAGTCTGGCAACACTGGTTCGGACCGATCTGGTAACCATGGACAACGCCTCCTTATAGCTACAGTGCACTAGAAGTAACTGAAGATATTTCTAGTTCACTGTACTTATAACGGAGACGCTGCAGTGGACACAGCTCTCGCGCTGCGGGTCCTTGAACCCAAGATATTAAACTTTTTTTTAATATGGCGGAGTGCTCGGCTTGAAGCACTCTGGCACGGGTCGGCCCGGTATTGCACTGCCTCCGGGATCGGCCCTGGTCTCATTAAATAAGCGCGCGCCTTTTCTTTCTATCTTTGCTCTCCTATCCTTTATCTCTCCTTTAAGCACGCGCCAGCGAGCGTAGCTCGGCTTGAGCCAGTAGGCTGGCCCGTGCTCTTTGCTTTTTCTTTCTTCCTATCAGCAACAGCAGCAGCACAGCTCTGGCATTTCGGCTCCAGAGCTCGTCGCGTGCAGACGTTTCGGCTTTGCGCTCCGTTCTATGCCTCCGGCCTCAGAGCTTCTCTTCTGCCGGGTGAACATTCGACGTAACCCTGCTGGTAAGTAGGACGACCTCGATTCTCTACCGTATTTTGTTGCAAGCTGCCGCTATTGTTGTTTTAGTAACAAATGCCGTTTTGTTAGTGTCGTTCGTGTGTTCCCACAGTGGTTTGGACTATCAGCCGTGGTTCAGCGGGGAAGACGTATTTACCCTCTTTATTACAACCCCACATCTGACAGCCCAGCTTGGGGCCCACTCTTGGAACATTCGACGGATGTATGTTCGGTTCAAGGAACGCTCTTTGTCCGGCATAGCGTGAATTTCGATCGCTAGGACCTGTGGCAAGCTTTCCTGAGTGGGAGGTGGATTTTGCTTAAGCATGTTTGAGCGTTTCGACATGCTGAGCCCATTTTACTTGAAGTTTTTCCTGGAGGGTCTTCAGTACGAGAACCACGTGGTCCGCATCGAAGAAGCGCAAGGGCCAGAGCCTTGCGAAGTTGCACGCCATTTCACATGCAAGCGAAAGCGCTGTCGAATTCCGCCGCCGCCGCGGCGCAAAAACCCGCGTTTAGTCATCGCCGCTGGAGCCACCGGGACAGGTTTTTGTGCAGCAGCGGCAGGTTTCGACAGCACTTTCACTTGCATGCGAAGAAGGCTGTAATCGGCGTGTGCGATCACGCGTTGGTGTCACCGGTTTTAGACTGTCAGCACCGGTTAAGCAAGAAAGGTGTACTTACCCCCATCATTTGAAGGCGGGCTTATTTTTTTATAAACCACTACTACTACCACGGCGGCCACCCTGCAGCTTACAGAATAACCAGTACCTCTAGCAGGGCGTTCATTTGAGCTGGTTGGTTGTAGCATGACATGGTTTACGCAAAAGTATACTGGCGCCAATTTACAACTGAGTTTATTCATGGAAAAACTAAATATCCACACGAGCAGGCAAAACACAGAGGGTGACATCCAAAGCAATGATTACAACGTTGACACTGACCCACTGAAGAAACTAATCTCTTCTTCTGACAGCGACACAGATGGGGTGCTTAAGCAGATATGGCCCCTCTACCTGATGTAATGTGCTTCGATTATTTCACGTTCTAATCTGTTTTTAGACCTTGCAATGTGTCTTGTGTTTCAAAACAGGGACAGCATTTGCAGTGAGGGGCCATGCGGCTTGAACAAAGGCAGTCTGGTTAGGCAGTGCAAAAAGATTAAACAAATCCGGGCCACTGAATGCACGGATGATGTTTTGTACATTGTGACTCTAAGCTGTGGCCAGAAATATATCGGCCAGACAGGTCAGCGCTTTAACGAAAGATTGAGACAGCCGAAGAATGCTAAAAAAGAAAATGGTTATGGCAGCCACATGGCCACTCACTGCAAAAGCTGCAAGTGATGTCCCTATTTTGAAAACACAAAACTCATTGCAAGCTCTATAGACAGATTAGAAGGTGAAATAATCGAAGCAAATTACATCAAGCAGAGGGGGCATATCTGCATAAGCAAGCCATCTGTGGCGCTGCCAGAAGAAGGGATTTGTTTCCTTACTGGGTCATTGTCAACGTTGTAATCATTGCTTTGGATCTTTCTGGCACGTGTGCGTTTTTTACGTCACCGTCTGTTTTTGCTTGTATCTTTTTGCCTGCTCGTGTGGTTATCAAGTGGTTTTTCCATGAATAAACTCAGTTGGCACCAGTCCTGTCTTTTGTGTGTTGTGCCAGTCTTTTCGCGCCAGTAGGCTTTTGCACAAACCACGTCAAGCGCCTGTACAATTTTCCAACCAAAAAGCCTGGTTCGCAGACGACAATATCGCAATTCTTGTTCGAAAAGGGAGAGGGCAGGCGCCCCTTTATCTGTACGCGAGATAAGTTGTAGAACTGACACAATAAAGCAGGAGCGCGAACGAAAGGAGCCGCAGGTGGAGACAAGCACCTGTCAAGGGAATGCATCACTGTAACCTGTGGACAACTTGCCTTTACACTATATCGCGACAACTCTTGGCGACCGCCGGAGCTTCAGCCTCACGCAGATTAGTGGGCAGCCCGCCCTCACTTTTCCGAAGAAGGTACAGTGGAGGGCGACTGACTCCTCTCCCCTCAGGCTACCTTCCAGTCAGAGGTGCAGGAAGAGAAACCCTGTCCGGTCCGTGAACGAGGATTTTTGGTTGGAAAACAACTTCCTGTAAGTCAGCTTTCCAGCAATTTTGTAAGTGTGACCTTGTTCGCGGGGTGAACAAAACGCGCCCCGAGGCGGTCGGTGCTGCCTCCTTCTCCACACCACTACCTCTTTCCATCGTTCTCACGTCGCCGCCTGAAATGGGTGATTAGTCATGGAGGGGTGTACTCCTCCCAACAGTGACGACCAATGAGCTGTCTCGCTCCTACTGCTTCTGTCCTTCGGAAATTTGTGTTTGCGACTCTGGTGGTAGTTTTATGATCTGTGTTTGTACATAGTGTATATTACCCCCTACTCCTATCCTTGCTTACTATCGTTCCCCCTTTTCTTCCCCTTTCCGTGTGGTTTTATTCCCGCCAGCCGCAGTTCAGGTGCTTCGGGTCTCGATGGCAGATGCCGCGGCAAGCGACATCTTTTCCTTGCATTGTTATTTTGTTAATAAATAGGGACTAACTCTGAGGCTAGGCGAACATGCTAAGCATGCGTTCGCAAATCAGGATTCCTGTTCAGACTGTGATATAATAATAATAATTGTTTTTTTGGGGGGAAAGGAAATGGCGCAGTATCTGTCTCATATATCGTTGGACACCTGAACCGCGCCGTAAGGGAAGGTATGAAGGAGGGAGTGAAAGAAGAAAGAGAGAAATAGGTGCCGTAGTGGAGGGCTCCGGCATAATTTCGACCACCTGGGGATCTTTAACGTGCACTGACATCGCACAGCACACGGGCGCCTTAGCGTTTTGCCTCCATAAAAGCGCAGCCGCCGCGGTCGGGAACTGTGCAGAAATCCCCGACTGTGATATCCGCAGAGTGGGGATTTGTGCACACCTCTGGCGCTTGGCCATTACAGTTTCACCACGATGATGCATACGTGCATGAACGTTCAGGGCAGTTTTCACAATGAGCCGTAAACGTGACAAAAAGTACAGTAACAAAGTCGCCTGGGCTGCGCTCTACTGCGTAATAACAGGTAATTGGGTAAATCAACAAATCATCGTGGGGGACCGCGCGGTCCT
Organism: Amblyomma americanum; assembly: GCA_030143305.2. NCBI lineage: Eukaryota > Metazoa > Arthropoda > Arachnida > Ixodida > Ixodidae > Amblyomma > Amblyomma americanum. The sequence goes on along the minus strand of JARKHS020005820.1, from coordinate 22,635 downwards.
AGAAAGGAAGGCAGCCATTTTGCTGCCGCAGTCTGATCTTTCCTTTGCGGCCGTCTAAAGACAGTGGCTCTGAGCTTGTGACAAGACGAATGTCCGCATTCTGATCTACACGACCACCTGATGCAGAGGTCCGCTTGAGTAATCTTACTAACTGAAGGCGCAGCGCACGAAGGACGGTATTAAGAAAGAGACAAGCACAGCGCTGACTTACGACTGAAAGGCTTTATTGCTCGCACGCAATAAATAGGCGAAAAGGAGCACACTCAACAGCTATAGAACAGCATCAGTGAAAGATTGTCAAAAAGCACACAACAAAAGCGCACAATCGCGCTCTGGACTTAGCGAACTTAACTGTTAAGATAGTCAATTTCTTTTCTGACAACTGCGTCAGCAAACCTTCCGTCGCGCTAACACAAAAAGAAATTGACTATCTTAACAGTTAAGTTCGCTTGTGTAGGTTGCGATTGTGTGCTTCTGTTGTTTTTTTTGACAATCATCACTGATGCTGTTCTAGCTGTTGATTGTGCTCCTTTTCGCCTGTTTATTGCGTGCGAGCAATAAAGCCTTTCAGTCGTAAGTCAGCGCTGAGTTTGTCTCTTTCTATGCCGCGTCCTTCGTGCGCTGCGCCTTGAGTTAGTACCATGTACCGACTAGCCCAGACAAACACCTTACTGAGCAATCTTGTTCAATCAGCTTCGCAACTAACCACGTATCATAAAAGACCGCGAAAACGTTTCCGGGGTATTACAGAAATCAAATGAAAAAAACAAACTGGCTTTGAAACATCAACCGCTGACCTTGAGGCGTAACGAACAACTCTGAAGTGCTTACAACTTCACAAATTTAGCAATGCGGATAGGTACTATAGCGTAGGCGTTTGGCCGATCGCCGTTCACAGGCTACGCACGCGCAGAGGCCCTGCCTAGCCCGGTCCCCGCCACTGCGGGGGCGTCCGCCAATCATGTTTACATCTAAGCGAGTACGTCTCCTCTATGCTACACACTAAACAATTTCTCACCCTTTAGGGTGTAAATCAGCTGTCCCCAGACGAACGCCATTTTCCAATTGTTCAGTGCCAAAAAAGGGTGCAGCGATCAGCACACTTAAGGAAGGGTGCACTTAATGATACTTTAGAGGATGTAATGGTTGCGCCCTCATTAAAGGGTACTATTTTTCCGTAACACCTCTACGAATGCATGTTGGAAGGGTGCTCCACATTGATCCACCCATCAAGCAAAGGCCTTGGATTGATGCACACCTTCTAAACTTTCATGCTCTGCACCCTTCCTGAAGGGTGCTGATCTCTGCACCCTGTTTAGCACCCAAAAGGGTGTTCATTTGGGGACAGCTGATTTGCGCCCTTAAGGGTGAGAATTTGTTTAGTGTGTAACTCTCTATTATGGCACTGAAGTGCTCCCAGCTGTCGTCTCAGCTCCGCATTTCCCTGTGCTACGTTTGCGCTAAACCTGCCGTTGGTTCAGACTATGCGTAGAGCGGGCAACGTTCCCATTTTTTGTGGGCTGAAAAATGCAAGCTCAGTGTCGTGAGTGACAAAACCACAATAGGGAAGAAATTATTCTAGCAGTTCAGACTGTCTGCATTAGCACGGATTCTGAGCCCTGTCGTAAGCGGTTGAACGAAGTGTAGATATTGCCCTGTGCCACTTCTACAGTTAGTAATTGGTTTTTTTGGGGGGGAAAGGAAATGGCGCAGTATCTGTCTCATATATCGTTGGACACCTGAACCACGCCGTAAGGGAAGGGATAAAGGAGGGAGTCAAAGAAAGGAAGAATGAGGTGCCGTAGTGGAGGGCTCCGGAATAATTTCGACCACCTGGGGTTCTTTAACCTGCACTGAAATCGCACAGTACACGGGCCTCTAGAATTTCGCCTCCATCGATGAATGGTTATTGTTCGTGCTCGAACACTGCGTGGTTTGTAACGTTCGCACATGAAAAATTACTAAAGACGATTACGATTCTCCCTAATGCTCAACTTGAGCGCAGCTCTGCCGGTGTCTTGTGCTTTGTAGGCTCATTGTTTTTCTCTGCTGGGACGTCGGCGCGTCTGGTGACGATATTAGTTGCTCGGCCCGTGAGAACATGTGTATTAGTTCGATAGCAGTATTAGCAGAAGAAGACGGGGACGTGCAATGCATGGTGCGAGTATGTGTTGCAGTTTAACACGAGGCTTGATCGGCTGCGGCGTTAACGTAGTGCTCTCAGCCTCTGTAGGCTCTTTTTTTTTTGCTTTGCTGGGTCGTCTGAAAGTCTGGCGACGATGCTAGTTTGATAGTAGTACTAGTTGATGAAGACGACGGTGTGAAATGCACAGCACACGAGACTGCATATATTAGTCCAAGAAGAGGACAATGTGCAGTGCACAGCGCGAGATTGTTGCTGTTTAGCACGAGGCGTGATCGGCTGCGGCGATGACGTAGTGATCTCGCGCACTGGCCAGCGAAGCTGATCTGCTCGGGGCGCCGTGGGTTTGAATCCCAGTCGAAGCAATGCTCATTTTTATTTATTTATGGTGTGGCTCGGTTACGCTAAAGGCAGCGAAGCGGCTCAACCCACGAACGAGCGCTGAAGAGCTGCACTCTAAGAATATGGCAAAAACGACGCAGGGGCTGCGAACCCTAGAATTTAAACACGTGGGTTTAAGAAACAGTTCACTATCATAAACAAATTAAGCCAGCAGAAATTCAGTTCATATTCAATCTAAACAAAATGAAGGACACATCAGCCAAAAGAGACAGGTGCACGCGGCTGTCGGCTACGTGGCTTCCGTTGTCAGGCTATCTGCCACTCACCAGTCTTTATTGTTGTATCCACATTACTAACGACAATACTTTGTTGGTGAATGGGGCGAGTTGACTTGAATTTGAATATTTTGTCTAATGTAACGCCCATCTCGCTTCCTCACTTCAAATAGCTGGCGAACTGCTGCTAGCGATGTGGACGCTCAAGGTATTGTCGCGGACACCAAAGCCCAGCCAGCTAAAGAAGCTGTCCCGAAGCATAAAAATGCCTGGTAAGAATGTCAACATTTCTTCGAATCCATGAGAAAGGTTGTCGCTCTTCGTATCATCGTGGTCATTCGAGTTGAAAAACATGTCTGCCAGTGTCCGTAAAACGAAACGAAAATTTGTCAGCCTGTCGCAGTGACAGGTTTATGTCCCAACCTGCAAGAAGTTTGCTATTATAACGAGTAAAAAGTGCCTTTTTCGGGATGGGTACCTGCTCTTGTAAGCATTGTTATAATGCGTTTATCTTGTGGTTACCTCGCCTTCACATTACATGCGCTGCCCAAGCCCATTTCTTTCTTTTGAAGCCACCGACTTGCGCTCTCCTAAAGCGTTCTGCGTGTTTCTGGCCGCTTTCCACCCATATCTAGTATTGCTGCAACACATTTGACGCAACGAAGGGCGAACAATAGCCAGTCTGGCAATCAGCTTCTGCGTCTTCTAAGCTTGGAACCCAGGAAGATAGATCAGACCGATCGGAGAGATGAAGACGCAGCACTGGGTCATTCAGAAAAGGTGACTATATGACTAAACCCTTTCGTCTCCCTCTATTTTTATTCTCCTTGTTACTTTTCAGCCTCGGTGAAGCATGCTTTCACCGAGAAGAAAGAAGATCCCTGCTCATTCGGCGCCCTGAAAAATCCACCGTGCCTCCGCGCCGAACAATACGCCAGGAACAATAGACTACAACGCAAGAACAGCAACGCCGTGCTCGACTTCTGCCAGCCTCTATTCGACCCCGAGTGTGACAGTTCCATGCAGTTCCTGGACGTCGGCTGCGGGACTGGCGACTTCACGAGGGATTGCCTGCTGCCCCGCTGCCATCCTTGCCGGAGGATAGTCGCCACCGACTGGTCATCGGACATGATAGAGTACGCCAGGAGTCACTCTAGCCACGAGAAGATCGAATATCAGCAGCTGGACATTGCAGGCGACGGCGTGGCTGACTTGCTCCGACGCTACGGCCGCTTCCACAGGGTTTATTCCTTTTACTGCCTCCACTGGGTCAAGAACCAGGACGTTGCGTTGAAGAACATCTCTGAGCTTCTGAGGCCGGACGGGGAATGTCTTCTGCTGTTCCCCGCTTCCAACCAGCCGACCGCATCTTGGCAGATTCTGGCTGGCATGGAGCGCTGGGCCAAGTATTCGGAGGTATTCTGTCTCGCGGTCATTTTGTTGCTCTGTTGAATTGCTATGTACATTTGTTCGCTCAGAATGTTTCGCAGAGGGGCGGTGTCGAGGCAAGGACGTTAATCGGCCTTGAAGGAATTAATTGTCAAGGAATTAACATAAGCACCATTACCAACAATATGCTTAAGTCCTTTGTAACGCGACAGTGAGCGTGTATGAAATTGTTGTTGTATTTTAGAAATTCTCTTGTAGAATTGGTGTGCTACCGTGGCTGCATTCCTTGTACATACTGACCTTTATTTGTGGCTCTAAAATGAGTATATTATTTTTGTATTGCATATTACACATACTGACTTTTAAACTTTCTAATGTATAAAGATGTATGTTTCTTAATGTTCCACTGTATATGCCTCATAAATAGGGGACCCGAAGCTCGTCAAGTGGAAACTTCCACTTTTTCTTCGAGCCCTCCTCGTCCTCCGCTAATCTTTTTGTGAGGAAGAAATAAAATTATTGATTGATTGATTGATTGATTGATTCGGCGTGTTACCAAGAAAAGGATCACTAAATCACGCACTTAATGAGCTGCCTATATAAAACTCTTGCAGAAACACCTGTAATAAACATCGCGTGCTCAATGGGGACGAAATGGAAGATACACAAGGAAGGGCGCCCGTCCTTGGGTGTCTTCCTTTTCGACCCCGTTTAGTACGCGCTGTCTATCACAAAATCACGTATTCAGCAGACAAGGGAATCGGAAGAGGTGCTCGTTGCGGCGCAAATGACAGAAGCCAACAGCCACCGAAACCGAGGAGCATAAGAGATCTGTTTTTATTTGTTTTTAATAAGTCGCGTGGTTTTTAGCAATGGGAGATTAATAAAAGCAGAATAAAAACAATCTCATGCCACTAATGGCATCCGAACCCACGACTTCCGAATATCGCGCCCGGTGCTCCAACAACTGAGCTACGGCGGCGGGTGTCCAATCTCCCGCTTTCGGGGGTATTTATGGGTAGTGTAACCGAACCTTGAGAGTGTTCACCAGCTCTATCCTCTTCCATAGCGGCAACTGCCACGTTTGAACGTGGTCGACATGGGGGGGGCAGAAGCTGTGCGAGAACCCTATTATGGACCTACTGCATCAAGGCTGCCAGATTCGAGACCCTCGATGAAATGTTCAGCAGACAAGGGAATGGAAAGAGGTGCTCCTTATGGCATAAATGACAGAAGCAAACAATCATCGAAACCGAGGAGCGTAGAGATGTGTGTTTATTTTTAAAATTAATTTGTGTATTTTTTATCAATGATAGATTGGCATACCAACTCGCCCCAGGCATATGATGTCCCGACTACAATAAGACGTCAGCTCGCGGCTTCCTTTTTCACGCCGTGCATTACCAGTCATTTTTTCGTAATTCGAAGTGGAGCGAATACTGGAGGTGAATAATATATGCACTCCCCATCCTTTGTTTTAGCCTCTTTAGCAACAAAGCAACGTGACAGTGCTTTGCTGATGTCGAATTCCTCATGCAGTACCTGCTGTCTCTCGTTCCGGAAAGCCAAAACATGACTCGATGACCAGGAGCAGATGGACTACATGTTGTCGCTGCTGCACGGCGCTGGGCTCTCTCCGAAATGCTGTGGTGTGGGCAGGTTGGAGACATTCGACGGCTGCTCGGAAGAGGATATGATCGGTAAGTCACACTTGGGTCACTCACAAAGGGTTAACACTGTTTGTATTTCTATCCATGGATTCTTGTTGGGCCCATGCCTAACAAGAAGACTGCTTTGGGGGGGGAGGCGTGGCCGGCCCGCCTCGGGCTCCCCCCCCCCCCCCCCCCCCTTGGATACGTCCCTGGCACTAGGCAAGAAGGCGCTCTAAATATTTTCTTTTACAGCCGTAACCTTGGAAAGCGAGCAGCAGTTGTGGAGAAGAAGAGAATTATTAGATATCCACTAGATGTTTTCGGGTCCTAATGTAGACGATTTAATTATCAAATGTAATCAAATACTTGACAAATTACACCTCTGGTCCAATTTAAATTGCATTAGGATAAATCCTAAGAAGACGAAAGTAGTAATATTTAGAGCTAAAAATAAGATAGTCAAGACATGCCATGTTGTCCGATGCCAGGGCCAAGAAGTTCAAGTAGTGAATGAACATAGAATTCTCGGGGTTACGTTTTCTTCGAACTTAAGTTGGGATAAACACGTAGAAGATGTTTGTAGAAAACTGGCCGCAGTGACGGGAATCTTATCTCGCTGCCGACATCTTCTTCCAACACAGGCCAAAATCCAAATTTATCACGCACTGTTTGCTTCACATATCGACTACTGTGGTCTAGTATGGGCTACAACGACAAAAGGAAACGTTGCAAAGATAGTTGTACTTCAAAAGAGAATCATGCGACATATTGCAAACCTTGATTACCTGTCTCCCACGCGAAGTGCTTTTATAAGCTACAACATCATTAGTGCTGAATATATGTATCCATATCGCCTGCTCCGGTCTTTTTACTTTTCCACTGTAGCTTTTCAGGATTTTTTAATGAATCTAGGATCTCTAAAAAGAAGACATGTTACACTATCCACGCGTAATGATGATGTCTGGGTGCGCCCGAAATTTCGAAATAATTATAAATTTCAGTCACTACAGCATAATCTGCCATTTATTCTAAATGAGCATAAATGTGTGATGAGTTGCGGCGTAAAAGAACTGAGAATGTTTTTTTTATTCAAAGAATGAATGGCTATGCGTGTTTACCTTTTCATTTGCAAGTGCTGTTTTTCAAGAACATGTATGTATTCAATTTTTCTTTATATTTCTGTCTGCTTACTTCTCTTGTTGGTATTGTGCTGTGTTCAAAACTATAAGTACAGTTTTTGTAGACACATTTTGAAATCATATGCTGTTTAGTTAATAATTAAATTGCATTTCTGCTATTGTATAACTCATTGTTCTTTGCATTTCTTAATTGATGTTACCTGTTGCTGTAAACCTGCTGCCTTGTAGAAGGGGTCATGGGCCTAGTCAAGCTGTCGAGACAGCTTTTAGCTCTTGACCCTTTCCAGGATCCTTTATTTCTGGAAAATAAAAGAATTGAATTGAATTGAAAAAAAGAAAGCTGTTGATAGTGGAGTCTCCTGCAGATAGCTCGGTGCCCAACTGGTTCAAAAAGCTTCGTAATGTCAGTAGCTCCATGCGAAGCACAAAACATCGACAGACCTGCCCCGTAAAGCCGAGTGCATCATCACGCAGCCCTGAGTAGCTGTATACGGCAAAGTTTATTTTACGTCTTTTATTTGAGTGCACCACAACATGCGTTTGTGTTTATGGTTTTGATTTTATATTACTCTGGAAGCAGCGCTACATTGTGATGTCTGTTGAAGAGAAGCCTTTACAGCTTAAGCGAGGACCTCTTCGGCTTCACATTCACACGGTGCCCAACCTCCCCCCCCCCCCCCCCCCCCCTCCAACTCGACATTCGAAAAGCGCCAACTACCCACTTTCACCCTGCAGAGAAAATTCTGCCGCATATCTGAAGCCTCCGCTTTAAGCAAAAGCACAGATCAAATCACCAACGCAGCTGTCGAGGGTCAATCGAACTGTTTTCGTAGAATAGCATGAGATGCCTGATTTTCAGGTAAATTTTTACAAAAAAAGGCCTGAATGCATGCATGCATGCGTGCATGTAATCGACGCCTATTTTTTAGCAATCCTGCAAAAGGCGGCGTTTGCCTGAATCCTCCGAGATAGCTTCCGAGATAAAATTAGTACTGTCGCAACTGAGTGTCGAACTCGCGGTGGCGCGAACAGATGAACTTCACTGGCCACTGCACGAAAGTACTGTGCTAGCGCTGCGACCGACTACGCCTCGTGTTAAACGGCCACACTCTCGCAGTGTGCATTGCACGTCATCTTAACCAACTTCCAACTCTGCGCTAAAATCACTAGAAGACAGGAAACGTGCATAACTGGCTCCCTGGGTCAGCGGACACCTCAATCGCGCTTTCAGGAATTCGTGGCGGTGGCGTGCACCTGCAAAAAACGGTCCTTTCGCACAATACTTCGTGCTTAGAAATGCTATACTGCCAACAGTTTTTGTCTTTTACACCATGCTGTGCTTTTGTATGCAGATATGCTGTACCATGTGCGTTTTTGTTCCTCAGTTACATTTTGATAATCAGAAATTTTCTTCAAGATTACATGGTACACGTGGAATGAACTGTGTTCACAAAAAAAAGATTTCCGGAGGCTTTTAGTCGACAATCACCGCTCATGCTATGTCCTTTTTGGCTTTATCTGGAAGACGCTGTTGTTTATGCTGCGGAACTTCAACCGTCGCCCAATCAGCTATTCTTATCAAAACACACCACAATATCAGCTCAGACCTGAAATGCAATTAGTGAGCCGCTTTCAACGAGGTCTGTATAGTTCCACGCTATTTAGAACTGCAATGTGGCAGCACAGTTTCGTTCACTTGTTTCGCAGGGCTGCACATGGGCATCCTCCCCATCGCCGGTCTGGTTTCTGACGAGGAAAGACAGCAGCTGTTCAATGACGTCAGGGCGCTCGTCCAGAAACTGCATAGTCCCGAGACGGACCAATCGCGCTTTCGCATGTACGTCATCATGGCGACCAAGAGGCCGACGGACTAGCACCAACGCTCTACGTACCACCACTGCAGAGCGGAAGGCTGCTGCGTTGGCTGCTGTGGACCAAGCATGCGAATTCTTTGTTCTTAGAGCATTTTCTACGACTGTACAAAGTTATTTCAGCTGTGGGTAATAATAATAGTTGGTTTTTGGGGAAATGAAAGGACGCAGAATCTGTCGCATATATCGTTGGACACCTGAACCGCGCCCGTTAAGGGAAGGGATAAAGGAGGGAGTGAAAGAAGAAAGGAAGAAATGAGGTGCCGTAGTGGAGGTCTCCGGAATAATTTCGAACACACTGGGGATCTTTAACGTGCACTGACATCGCAACAGCACACGGGCAGCTTTGTGTTTCAATGGAGAAGTACACCCAGGTACACCGGAGAAAACGTTATGAGCTGTTGTAAAGTATAATCCGCACAGCTGTTCGCGAATAAGTTAAGTAATCAGAAGGCACCGGTAAACAGTATCCGACAACGTGCAAAGACAAGGCGCGCAAATATCTGACGAAGGAGAATAAAGCTTTATGGATGTGACCTGTCGCCAGCTCGCTATACTAGCGCAGTTTCATTGTCATTCCATACTCTCGGCGGGCAATAGACGCTTTCAAACAATTAGTCACTGAAATTCGGGGGGTAATCATAACCCGGTGGTCAGTTATTTATTTAAATTTGTAATGCATGTCCTGACACAATATATGGGCCATATATGTTCAATATATGTGAAAATATCTATAAACACACAAAACGATACAACAGCTATCTCCTCAATAACGAACAGGACAGAAAGTTTGAATAGAAAGGAAAGGGGCCTTTTTGTTGCTTGTTTTATCGCGCCATGACGATTTCTATACAATGTACAATTTTCCTTGTAGCCACAACCTCTTTTGGCTTCCCGGAGATGGATATTGAGTAGAAAGGCCCGTCGTTCGAAACGGCCTAGAAAATTGAAAATCAACCAAAAACCTGGCACGGAGATCCTTTCGTTGTCGTCTCTCGTTCTCATTCAAATTGAATCTGCGAATTGTCTCTTTGTGTTTTAGAATTATTTCCTGTTTTTGTGTCAAGACACGTCGATGCAAAACGCAGTTGAGAGATGTCCCCGTCGCTTCCATAAAACATGTTTGAATCGAATAAGTAAATCGTTGCACCTCTTCAGTGCGACAGAGTTTTTGCAAGTTGCCTTATTCTCTGTCAGTCCATAGACGATCACCTGGTGCGACGTAGGAGGAGAGCACCAAGCAGAGCTGCAGGATACAGAAGGATTCCTGTTCACGTCAAAAGTCCACAAGGATTTAAGACCCCGCTAGACGTGACACAGAGCAACACGATTCCTCGACGTCTCCCGCGTTGGGCACTTTGGTTTCGTCCCGCTTATGTTATTAGAGTTCGCCAAGCCGAAGGCTGCGACACGTAACATCGAGTCCAAAGATATCATTCAGCGACGGGCTCCCGGCGAAATGAACGTTGTAGAGGTGTCAGTTTTCCGATTTGGGAACCATGCCGACGCACTGTGGTCAAAACAGCCACCATCCAAAAAAGCTGCCTGGACGTTCATCAGCGACAGATCCAGGAATTTCTTGAACGAGAATGCACAACAGGGACGAAATACCTTGTAGCCATTGTGCCAAGTCTCAAGATAAAGGTCAGGTTATTCTGCCGGATTGTTTCGCTTTTCGCTTTTTTTTTTGGGTTCTCATTCGAGGAAACTCCGTACTTGTCACCGAAAGAACAAGGTACGAAAAATACCGCCTCCACTAAAATTATCTGTGCTGGGCCACTGCGTTCGCGGAGTGGGCAGCGCTTTCATTTGCTCAGACAAAGTAACGAAAGCCAGTATTCCACACAGCAAGGGAGCTTCTGAGCTTACGCGCCTTGTCTCAGTAGAGCTGGGTTCCTAGAAAAGGACCGTTTCTCAGCAACTGAGATCACAGTCCGTTGTTTGTATCTACACCGATACGAGAATGCGAAGAAGGCACTTGGTCCGCAGCCTGAGAATCCATCACTGTGCGCTGAACAGAGCTAGAGATTACTGCGTAACGTGTTGCGCCACAAGAACGTCTCGTTGACTTATACCGTTTATGTCAGCGTCCCCCAATCGAGATCTTTCATAATTGGCGGGGAAATCGACCTCTTGATGAGTCAAACAAGTCTCGACGGCAACGCACCGTATTTGTTTTCATTCGTTGAAGTTGACGTCAACTAGGAGACCTTTTACCGCCAGAGCCAATGAGACGCGTTCTCGGTCCGTGTTCGCAGTCCTTTCATACTCTGACTGGGGAGGGGCCATCACCTTGGTCAGCATGGGCACCGCCGCTGTAGTGCTGGCATCACTCAACTCAATCTGTACTTGGGCACATTTCGCCGACGACGTGGCTCGGGAAGCAATGTTCCTGCTGGCATTACTCCTCGCTGCTTCGGCACTCGAGTCACAGCACCGCCAACGCACATGGTGAGGTCAACGCGACTAGGCGATCACCTGGACACCCTGGACGAGCTTGAAACAGCACTGGACGTTGGGAGGGTCGCGTCCTGCGTCGCCAAGGGGTCTCCAACGTCGGGTGTCCTAAAAGATGGCTCAACGCACTCAAGCGTCATAACGAGGAAGCTGAACTCCGTCTACAGATGATACTCCAAGGAAGAGTTGACCACACCGACGCTATAAGACTGCTTCCGAATGGCTGGCGAGCCTGACAGGGTCTGTTACTGTTCGCTTGAGCCGAGACGCGTCATACAGGAACGGAACCAAGGAATCCGTCTGTTACGCGAGCCCTTCACGATGGAGCTGGATGGCAATACCAGTTAGGCATGGCTTTTATCACCCACCGGCCTTGAGGAAGGTTGTGTTTGCAGAGCGAGAAGCGTCTTTAAAGAGTTCGCTGTTTTAAGATTGCAGTGATGAAATCAACGTGCCGAGTGAGCTGAGCGTCGAGTTTATCAATTTCATGAAGCATTACTGGCTTCTGCAGGCTGGTGCAGCCGCAGTCTTTGTAGTGGAGTCCTTGATTGGCCTTCTCTTGAAGTTTCGCCTTTGGCTCGTCGAATGAAAAGATTACAATCAATGTTGTTGTGGCGTAAATCAAATCACTCTATTTACTATGCGTGTGTGTTTTAACTCATCTAAAGCGCTCGTGATTCTGCGTGTGGCTGATGGCGTCGGTATGAATAATATAAAAGTTGGAGCGCATGCCGCGCTTTACTCGGAACGAATTTTTTACCTTTTTGGACAGTGAATTGATATGCACTCCACGTAAACATGCACAATAGTCCAACCTTCTGAAGCAGTTCGCAACTGAGAATGCTTTGGAGTCGTTCTTTTCACCGCTTGAAACTTGTACCGTCTGCATTGTTTACTGATGTACTTCATCTGAACCTGCAGGACACTGTCTTTCTTGACGTTTGGCGCACAGCTAATAAACCAAATGCCGTTAAAATTACTGTGCACTCTCTCCTTAAAGCAGATGGCACTGCTACTAGATAGGCACGCATGCGACGCAAGATAATATCACGCACAACTCCTTTGAGTGTACTAAATTGTTATGGGCCTTTTCTGATATATTACACTTGACTCAGAGCCAGATTTCCACTCGAATTAATTCGCCTACACAGTTAAGTGTGCCTGCAAAAACAGAGCTATGCTCGCAGTTCGCAATAAAAAAGGACGCCATTGATAGCCTTGAGGAGTTCATGTTATGTGGCGGAGGACCCGCCGATAATGCAGGTTTTTTTTCTTGCCTACTGATGCATACCTCGGTCGGCTATTTCAAACACTTTCCCTATTTTGCACATTAAGAATTGGCTTTTTTTTTCGTTGAGACTGTGCTGCAACTAGCTGAGGTTTCTTTATCTGAGACAAAAGAAGAACCCCTGTTACAGCCAATGCGGTGCTTTTATTGCAACATCAGAAGTAGGACCATTACGCAGAATGGCCGCGTGTACGTGTAAGAGCCAATTAATGAAACCTAAGCTGCGGTTCGAGAGCAAATGAGTGAAGTACCACCCTTCACCCACAAGCGTCATTTCAGTGACGTCAACTGCGGGTCAAGCGCCTCTTATGATCAATTATGTGGTCACAACTGCTACCAAGCCTTACGCAGAACCGCGACGCAGAACGCTTCAAGGAATTCAAGAAATTTTCTAATCTCATTCATTCCTAACTTGCCTTCACCACTGGACCTAAAGAAATATAAAGAAGCATCATCGATTACAGCGATGAAGGTGATTATTTCCTCCACATGCGTGCTGTTCTGGCTAAACTGGATAAATGGGTGCAACACACGAAGGCTTCCGGTGAATAATACTGTCACGAAGTGGTGACTGCAGTCCGAGAAGCAGAAAGGCCGCGAAAATAGTGTCTAAACAAAACTCTTTATTTGGGCCGACTTGCGCCCACAAGCAACAAGCGTGCTCGGCGGTCGTCGAACAGAATGCTCGCCGCTGTCGGCCGTGCTCAATTTAAAAGCTGATAGCGAACTTTCGAGATAAAGAGTGCAGAGTTACCAGAACATTGTGGATAATAATAATAATAATAATAATAATAATAATAATAATAATAATAATAATAATAATAATAATAATAATAATAATAATAATAATAATAATAATAATAATAATAATAATAATAATAATAATAATAATAATAATAATAATAATAATAATAATAATAATAATAATAATAATAATGTGTTATTGATTTGTACGCCAGCGCTACAGTGCTTGATCAAGAATTCTGCTGTTTCTGAAGACCAGCAATTGCGCCCCGTACTAGTATTTCTCACTTTGGCTGTTACCATAGCAGACCTGAATTCGTCGACTATATGGGCTATAGATACATGAAACACACCTTGCAGCGTCAATGAGGCATACGAATGAGGGAAGCGAGCCAGCGGGAAAGGACCACATATACAAAAAGAGGCAACAAACAAGAAAAAAGATGTTTCCTTCTCACCTGGCTATACCTTGTGCTTGGCGCATGATGGCCTTAGCTGCCTATGTGCCATAAAACCCAACACAACACAACACACCTTCTCACCTGGGACTCTTGGATTTCCAGCGTTTATTTCCTACTGGCTTTCAGGTCCGTCCCAGCGCTGGCTGGCGTTGTGAGTTCGTCTTCTTGGGCATGCGTTTCATTTCCACAGACTTTAATCTGGTCAGTTTACAGGCCCGAAAAGCTGTGTACCTTGTCACTTTGATGAAGACGACGTATCATTTGCGAGTGTTGTGAGTAAAAGCTGGTTGTTTGGATTGCATGCAGGGATGTGCACTACCTTCGCCGCTGACGTCTTGGCCAGCGGCCTTTCTCTGGATGGCATCCGTGCCCTGCTGCACGTCGACCTCTTCGAAGAGATGCGAGAAGTGCAGTCACCGGATGCGGACCGCTCTCGCTACCGGGCGTGCGTCATCAGGGCGCCCAAAGCTGAAATATAGCGCGCTTGCTGCGGAAGCTATCAGGCAAAAACAACAACAACAACAACCAAGAAAATAAAGGCGGAAATGATAAAAAACTGTTGCGTATTTCGCAGATGCTAAACGCCGTAATGGTTTTTCTATTCTCATCTCAGAACGCCTGTTCGGAGCGCGCCGTCGTATTAGAGCGAAAGCTCTCATATTAAATGTCTCCCAAGCTTAATCTTGACGCGCGTTTGACCTTGAGGCCCGGAGGGCAGGCAAACCACGTGACTCGCCAAGCAGAGGTGCACCCGCGCGCGCTTGCCGGTTCCGCCGCTGTGATACCACGTGATTAGGAGAGGGCAGGCTGGGAGATAAGGTCCCTCTATACTTTCTAAAGGTAGTGACAACTGCCGTGCATGCGCCACCTAGAAAGGTCCTGTGCAGCAGACGATGACCACGCTAAACGGCTAAACCAAGGCCCGCGGTATTCATAAGCGGGGAACCTATCCGCACATGCCAGGGAGCAAAGCGTTCCGGTGCCTTACTCCTCCGAAAAGCGAAAAAATATAGAGACCGATGTGTTAAGAACATGTCTGTCATTTAATTTCAAACGCGAGCTAAAAGAAAAACACGGCAGAGGATGAATGCTCCGTAGCCTGCATTCCGTATATTTCGGGCTTGCTTGTTCGCACTTTTTGAAACAGGTTACCGTTTTATAACTAAAATTAGCTTCATCCAATTAAAACGAACAGAAGAATATTGATTTCATAGCGTTTTAAACAAGAGTCGAAGTCCATGACGGAGGGCAACACAGTCGCAGCCGAAGACGACGCGAGACGAGTTTGTTAAGTGTTTCACGCTATCCATGTGAGCCGTGGCAGTTGGGTGCGTTTAATTTCGTTGCTTTATGGCATTTTTTTTTGCGTATACGTGTGCTGGATAGAGATCGCGGTTACTATGGACGAAAACTTCACGTAAAAAAGACGGCTGATAGATACCTGCGCTGAATAACCTGCTGCATGACTTCGCAGATCCCTGCGTAAAGAGAGAGAGGGTTTATTGACAGGAAAGGCAGAGAGGTTGGCCTGAAAAATAAATATCTGGCCTGCTACTCTGCTCTGGGGGACGGGAAGAGGAGATAAAAGAAGGTCACGATGGAGGACGATGATGATGGGAGGAGGCAGATGAAAAACTACTTTAAAAAAACAAACAAACGTAAACAACGGCGTCAGTGCATGCGTAGAAATGAGTGTCAGCTGTGCCTCTCGCCGTTCATTGTTTGTCGTATTGCGGTTGTTATCCGAGCGCTTTTGAATTGAATTTTTTTGTTTCGAGCATGCGAGCCAAAAGTCAAAATTCATCCACAATACTAGCGCATTTAATTCGCACTGGCTTAAGCTCAATTATTTAGCGTCATTTTTTAATTTTTTTAGCGCGCACGTTTGGCAGGTACGCAACTGCCAAAAAAGTCTGAAATTGGAAATTAATATTGAAATTTGTTAGTATTACCTCAAATAACGGCATTCGTATATTTGTTAACGATTTACGCGCTCCTCGGTAGCTTACTTGCACGCTCTATGAGCTACGTAAGAATGCAGTGACATTCCTAGCGGACTTTGGTCCTCAACATTTAAGCGCCCGCGCGGAATACTGTCGTACCTCGGCACACGCACTTGCAACATTTTTTCTGGCACCTCTGGGTCGCGAAGATTGTTTACCTCGCATAGTCGGGCAGCTGCTGAAAGTTCAGTCTTTCCGACCAGTTCTGTGATGCGGCACTTTTATTCTTGTCAAGTTTTGCTTCCCGCGCGGGATGCAAGATAATTTCTTGCCGTCTTCCGTCCGGTATCGGTACCCAACCGCACAGCAACAAGACATGAGCACCTTCCTGAGCGTAATTAGCACAGGAATGTGCGTATGCTGAACGTCGGTCCTTGTCATTTTTTGCGAAAACATATCTGCGTCGCGCCGCGAGAACGCTCGAAGCCGCGACGTGAACGCAGCCGCCGTCACTTAGGGAGGGATTCCATCGCCGGTATGACAGTCTTCGCCATGTATTTACAGACTGGAAGCGAAGCCCTTCCCTGTTGCTACTGGCTCTCATTTCTGTCACTCTCCAAGAGGGGACAATTGGTCTCGAAATGTTCGGCTGGAAATAAATTATTTGTTGAGTCAATATTTTGCAAACTTTTGTTTCCTTTAAAAATTCCACTTTGACTGTACGACCGTTGCACAAAATTTCTGCTTCGCGAGAACTTCGCTGATATTCTGACCTTTCAAAAAAAAAATAGTCGAATTCTTTGAAGAGCGACGATTGCGGGTCGTTGGCAGAAGAGGCGATGGCACTGCAGCCGTCTGATACTCCACACGAGCTCTCCGAACTTTCATGGCGGCGGAGGGGCCGAGCAAGATCACGTGCTACAAATGAGCCTATCAGTCACGTTGACGGCGGTTTGCTACGTCGGCGGTTTCTGCTTCAGTTTCGCCATGGATGAGGCGCGCGCCGGATCGAGTGTGTCACCACTTCGGCGCCGTCTTCGAGAAGCGTCCGATCATACAGTCGATTTAGCTCGCCGAGGTGTGCTAGTACAGAGGACGCGCGTTAAACGAGCCGTTGAAAACGAGGAGCAACGAGTAAACTTGCTAAGCAAACCGATTTTCGCGCCTTTTACTCCTTCCATCATACGTTCCCTCGTGATGCAGATGAGGTGGCCACCGTGATGTGAGAGTTTCTGCGTCCTTTCCTTCCTTCAATTTCACTTCGACTTGATTCATGCATGTGTCGTCACCGGTTTAGACATCATGCCACAGCTCCGATTGCAGGCTCTCGGCTCGTTTCTTCTGCACAAGTTTAGACATCTCAGTCTCCTTAGCACTGCATTGCTCATAAAGATGTCGCATGCTAAATTGCGATGGCATGACATGCTGTAAGGTGCTCATCAATGTACCGGTTTAGTGCCGAACTTGACTTTGTAATTTCATGTATACTGAAGTCAAATTAGAAACGCTCTTATACATGCATATCTTAAATGAGATGGCACAAGATTTTTATTTAGGCTTGGTAAAACAAAGCATCGAAATCTAAATCTCGCATTCAACTTTCAGTTATGTCGGACGCAGGAAGTCCTATCGAGTGTTGAAATGTTTGTGTATGTCGACGACTTTAGCGTTAGAACAAGCACAGAACGCTTTCACCACCATCTGCTCCGTGGTCCCCGCACGCGCCCTCAATCCAGCAACGCGCTGGGAGTGGCCTTTGCAATGGTGGATGTAAAATGCATTCGTAAACTCTTGATTCCCCGCCGCGGTGGCTCAGTGGTTAGGGCGCTCGGTTTCTGATCCGGAGTTCCCGGGTTCGAACCCGACCGCGGCGGCTGCGTCTTTATGGAGGCAAAACGCTAAGGTGCCCGTGTCCTGTGCGATGTCAGTGCCCGTTGAAGATCCCCAGGTGGTCGAAATTATTCCGGAGCCCCCCACTACGGCACCTCTTTCTTCCATTCTTCTTTCACTCCCTCCTTAATCCCTTCCCTTACGGCGCGGTTCAGGTGTCCAACGATATATGAGACAGATACTGCGCCATTTCCTTTCCCGAAAAACCAATTAACTTTATTATAAACTCTTGATTTGGGGCTTAAAAAACCCCACCTTGACTACAAAGAAACGGTTGAAAGAAGAAATAAGATATATATATATATAATATATATATATATATATATATATATATATATATATATATATATATATATATATATATATATATATATATATATATATATATATATATATATATAATTTGCACCCGTCAAAAGTGACGGCGGGGAAGGCTATAGCCTAAACACCCATTCATTCCCGTAACCGTCGGCCGGAATCCCTTGGGACTCGGCGGCGGTCAGGGCGAGACCGATGACTTCGCGTTGTTCTCTGCTTCGTGGTTGAGCAATAAAGTCTCCCAGGACTGTACATTTCTATTCGGGTCGTTATAGAAATGGTAGGTCAAGACCATGTGGACTAGATATGCAATGCTATTGCAGTGCGTACATCTAGGATTAAAGAATTTTTGATGCCATTTACAGTACAGTTGAGGGTTTTGAAACACTCCGGTTTGAAATTTCTTCCATATGATTTCCTCTTTTCTACTGAGCTGTTTATCTGCTGCTGGATAGGTCTTGCGACCGAGGTTATAATGAGAAATTATTTCATGGAATGCTGTAAGTTCGTCACCAGATGGGAGGTGTTCCTCGCGTGGAGGCGGCGCGTCAGCGGCGATCGACCGGAAAGTGAGCCCTCGGGTGGTCGCGTGCGCCTTCTCGTTCCACCACAGGCCCTGATGAGCCGGAAACCAGATCAGTAAGATTAGCTCTGATGGTACTTGCCCTTCTCTCAGAATTTTGGCGGCTGCAGCAGAGATTATGCCCATATCATATTTCTTAATGGCTGACTTATAGTCACTCACAGTCACCCTCGTACCGTTTTGTATTATTGCTAGGGGAATGGTAACTTCTTCTCCCTCAGTTGCACTTGTGCTTTAACGGTGCAGCATGAAACCGGGTCTCCACTCTCACGAACCACTACGGCTGTGTGTGCTGCCTTGCAATCGTATTCGGCAGCGTCCGTGTAGAGCACATCGGATCTACTCGAAATTTGCCCTGTAGGGCCGCAGCCCCATCTTTGCGTCTACCTCCGTGAAATACCGGATGCATGTTCTTTGGCAGCGGCGGGATTTTGAGTCTATCCCTGGTTGCTCTAAGTACGTTATATGTCCGCTTTGAACACTCGGAGGGTTCGAACACCAGGCGCTCCATGCTTTTCCTTCCAGTTTTGTTTTTTAGAAACTCCGTATTTTAAAAATAATTACTCTTTAGTGCTGAAACAGTACGAGATAAGCTTATAATGTTTAGACAAGATATATATGTGCTATAGTTCCTCAAGACCCTATCAAGGGAGATATATGAACACTTCGCTAAGTCTATCTGGCTTTCGATTGGGGGCCATTTCGCGCGGGAGCGTTTGAAGCGTTCCGCGAAATTTAGACTGGACCTGCAAAGACAAGCCTACGGAGCAAAAGAAGGAAGCCCCTCCTGTAATTTCTTTCACTACACCATACAAACGCACCCGCCGTGGTGACTCAGTGGTTAAGGCGCTCGTCTACTTAGCCGGTGTACCGGAGGTCGAATCCTACCGCGGCGGCAGCGTTTCGATGGAGGCAAAAACGTAAAGGGCGCCCGTGAGTTGTGCAATATCAGTGCACGTTAAAGATCCCCAGGTGATCGAACTTATTAAAGCGAGAGCTTTACTGGCCGCGAACTAGCGATTTGGCCATGGCGGTGCTCCGAGGAGGCACATGACGTCACAACGCGCGCCTCACCACGGATATTTCTCTCCCTCGCTCCCTAGTCACTACTGCTTATGCGCCACTAGTACCAGCGAGCCACAGGTGTTCCGCCACGGCGCAGCGCTGCACCTTTCGTCAAAATCTAACTTTCAATTTGCAGTTTTCTCTTTCTTCTTTCCCTCCCTCATTTATCCCTTCGTTTAAGGCGTGGTTCGGGTGCCCACCGAGATATGTGAGGCGGTTACTGTGCCATTTCCTTTCCTCAAACAGCACCTTACACTTTTATGCAGTTTCCTACAAATTATTTGTCAGAAAAACATATAATTGGTCTTCTGTGGCAGCCTTAACTACTGGGTGCAAATGCAGGGCACGCTTTAAAAGCAATATTTTGTTAGTGATGGTCAGACTATTCTCACCGATATGTTCGTAAGATTATGTTGCAAATAATCCACAGTTGCCTAACAATTGAAACAAATGTCCATGAAAGCTGGGCTTGTATCACTGAGGCTGCCGGTAGCTGCACATTTAGAGAAAGCTGTAAAATGGGCAAAATTGATTTTAAGCTCTGTACGTTAGCCTTTGATGACGCGTCCTAGGCCCGGATAGCCTAGAGCTATTATCAAACATGGCGAGCGGGACATACCATTTGTTGCAGTAGTAGTCGAGTAGTAGCAGTACCAGCAGTAGTCCGTAGTATTAAGAGCATGATGGTACTTAGTACCAGTAGTAATAGTAACTAGACACAAGGAAACAGGGAGGTGCACGGGGCCTGACGATTGCAAGCAGGTGGACCCCGTTTACCGGTGCCGCTATTTCCTCTGGTAGCTTTGGGTAATTAAGCTCAGTCCATTCAACAAGACTGACCGAAAGAGCAGCAATTGTGGCAGTAAAACAGAAAAAAATGTGGTAAAGGCCGAAAATTCAAAAACATCGCGCGGCCTGGAGGCAGAACTATGCAGTCTGTAGTGGCCCATGGAACAAAACAGTTGTGGATTGGGCCTTAGTTCAGCTTTGCCTGTCATTCAAATTGACTCAGAAAAATTGTCGAAGCATCGATGGAGCCAACTTCGTTTGCATTCATTTTAAGGATTAATAATATGGTGATTTTGGAAGTGCATCTCATTTTGCCTTCGAATTTTTTAAATATTTTTAGTTGGTTTTGGGGGAAAGCAAAATGGCGCAGTATCTGTGTCATATATCGTTGGACACCTGAACCGCGCCGTAAGGGAAGGGATCAAGGAGGGAGTGAAGGAAGAAAGGAAGAAGAGGTGCCGTAGTGGAGGTCTCCGGGATAATTTCGACCACCTGGGGATCTTTAACGTGCACTGACATCGCACAGCACACGGGTGCCTTAGCGTTTTTCCTCCATAAAAACGCAGCCACCGTGGTTGGGTTCGAGCCCGGGAACTCCGGATCAGTAGTCGAGCGCCCTAACCACTGAGCCACCGCGGCGGCGCAACAAGCTTCGTGGTGAACGCGCTTTGGATATGTGCTGCGTTGCTTGCCGCCCACCGCGTGATTCCTGCGTGTCCGCACGGCCCCACTGCGCCCGAAGGAAAGATATGTCAGACGTGTCACTTCCTTTCCTTGAACTCAATTTTCATTTCATTTTCCTTTTCTTATGGCGCAGTTCGGGTGTCCACAGAGATACATGAGACGGGCCTCACTTCCTTTCCTTAAAACCAATTTTCATTTCATTTACCTTCCCTCCGGGTCCGGATTGTCCACCGTCCAGGTTGCCCACCGAGATATCTGACAGGCGTCCCTTCCTTTCCTTGCGCTGCCGTCGCGCGCTACCTGTTGGGGCAGTGGCGTACATTGCAAGGAGGAGGAGGAGGAATTTTCCGGTCACGGCCGGCGCCGACGAAACCGGCTTTTCTGCGACATGAGGTCCTTAACGCTGCCGCGTTAATAACTTTAATGCATGTGCAAATATTACGCGTAACAATGCGCCCAGGAACAGTTATGCTTTTGCTTTCCCACACGTAAGCACTCTTTTAAGTGTCTCTGCGCAATTGTTTAGTGCGAAAGCACTACTTCGCTTTCGATCCTGAAAAACCAATGTGTCTCCTCAGCCTCGATCTTTGAGCTTTCAGATGACTTGAATACAACGTGGCTAGGGGAAGGTCACATGGTACGAAAGTCTAAAAGAAATTCGCTTGGAGGGCAATGTAATTTAATGTCGAGGAAAGAGTCAAACGAATTCGAAACCAAGTGCTTTCGTTCTTCATACACGATTTCACGGTGTTAAAACTGTAATTTTTTTTTGTGACGTTGCTGAGAGTTTCTTGTGAGAGGACGTTTGTGGCGGGTGCAAGAGGGTGGATGCCTTCAGTAAGGTGGAAGTGGGCGTGAGGGTGGTTACTAATGGGCTTCTAGTTGCGGAAGCTATATACTTGAGGATGAAAATTCGGGGTTACTCCTAGGGGGCCCACGTGAATGCGTTCTTCTTAACGGTGTAAGATGGGTGGCGGGTGGCGCTTCTGTATGGGGAAAGTGGAACTGGGTGGAAGGTGGTGCTTCACGTCGTTGCTCTGAGAACATAGCGTAGGTTTCATTCATTTGCTCTCACACGTCCAAGTTGCCATTTTGCAGAATGGCCTTATTTCGGAGGTCTCAGTGAAAACACCTCATTGGATGTATCAGAGGTTCATTTTTGTCTTAAATAAAAAATATCTTAGCCACTTGCAGCATACTCTGCAACGAAAAGCCGCCAATTCGTAATGTACACAAATAGGCACAAATTATTTCAAAGAGGCGACCGAGCTATGCATAAGTAGGCAAGAAAAAAATTGCACTGTTGGCGCGTCATTCACCACATAACTTGGACAGCTCATGGCCGTCCATCAATGGCGTCTCTTCTTAGTGTGAACTGCAAGGATAGCTTTGTTTTTGCAGAGACAGCTGCGTAGAGGCATCCTTTCGTATTACACCTGCCGTGAGTGAAGTGGACTGTGTCAGAAAAGGCCCATAACAATTCGCTATACTGAAATTAGCCGTGCGCCGGGATTACATAAGTGGCATGCATACCTATCTGGTAGTAGTGCCGTGTGCATAACTGAGAGAGTATTCAGTATTCTGAACGGCATTTGGTACATT